>ML841206.1:17200-41195 GCA_009831015.1 Picea engelmannii | reverse complement strand
CACATCTCAGGAAGGAAATGTTCACCATAGGAACATATAGCAAACTGAAGTTGAAGAAGATAGGACCATGAAAGATCCTCGGGAAAATTGGTGAAAATTCTTATGAGGTAGAGTTGCTAGAAGATGTGGGTATATCACCCATATTCAATATTTCAAACATGTATCCTTACAGAGAAGATGACACCAGAGGGTCAGAAATGTTAAAATATGATGGATGTGCTCATTTTACCATCGACAATATCATTATTGTCACCCAACCATAGGCCGAAGCCACCCTCCAAGCACCTTAACCTTGACAGAGAATCACTCTGGAAGCAAACCATAGGCTAGATAGCCAAACAAAAGGTAGTGCACCTTTCTCCAAGGATAGGGCACCAAACAAGAGTTGATCAGATATTCCAAACCATAACCAAGAGATAGTCCAAGCCAAAACATAATATGTTAGTTGCAGCAGCTGCAACGGCAGCTTCTCCTCCAAACTTGCACACAAACTGGTTAACTGTAGTGTGCACAAGTGATATTTGCAGTTCTGAGAATACCTACCAAAATAAAGACTGACCTCCTGTATTCATACTAATTCTGGCTAACTACCTGGGCCGAATTCTCATTTTGGGTGCCTATTTACTTAGTATATAATATTTCTTATGGACGACTTTTTCTCTTGGAGGCTAATAACCTAATACAAATTATCCTCTTGAGCCGACTTGTCTTTTAGGTTTATTAGCCAACTCATTAGGGTTTCTTCTTGCTTCCTGGAATATTCTATTCTCGTTAGGTTTACACGTGGAGGTAAATACCTCCCGAAGCTACCATAATATCAACACTCCCTCCTAGCTAGGGAGGTATTACAGGTAATGGTGTTGAGCACAAACATACCATTCACTCGGTAGCATCAACATAGTTGTATAGACTATCTCATGACTAGATCATGAGAACCATCATCACCATTAATGTCATCAGTTGCATCATCTATTGAAACCATACTCCATGTGAGTAATTCGACATGATGTTGGATAAGTCACTCACTCCACAGAGTGACACAAGAGACATTCTTCTAATCCGAACATATGTCCTAGAAGAATAAATGTCCTGAACCATTTTCTGTCTGGTAAATCTTTGTCCATTGATCATCCATCTAGATGATAATCATTTCCAACATTGTTGATAGTCTTCAAGGCAATCGGAACAATATCATTCAATAGAACACAATTGTTTCTATCCATAGTAGTACACAACTACAATCCATTGGTATACTACCACACCAAGTAGCACATAGGTACTTGATCAGTGACGTATAGTCACAAACAGTGGAACACATCCACCATAGTAGTATACGTCTACTATCTAGAGACATATAGTATTCATAACAATCATTTGATATCAACCTACACATAAACAATGTTATGATATAAACTGAATCATCTAGGTCATTCTTCCACTCACATTTGTGAGATCTGGAAGAGCATCTTCCCTCAGAAGTTCAAACATCAATGATGAGCTATCTAGACTATTCTTCTCAAGCAAGGAAGAATAATTGTCCTGATTTCAGAGCCTAGAACATTCCCCACCCTGGGCCATTCCTCCAACACTAAACAAAGTGTAATCTGGAGAGAATGAGTATGCCCTAAGGAATGCATGTCCTGATTGTTGAACCTGGACCATTCACCTATTTGGGCCATTCCTCCGGCACTAAACAAAGTGCAACCTGGAGAGAGTGAATCTTCCCTAGGGAATTATTGTTCATACCATAAGGAAATGATTTTCCTACACCAACCTCCAAAACGTACCATTCTTCAAAACTTCTCACAACTGTGAGATTCGAAAGAATGATTGTCTGGTGAGGTGGGCCAGACTTCTTGATTAACCATCAAGAAGAGAGAATGTCCTATACCATTCCCCATGTTAAGAAAAATGGGAAATCGTTGTCTATGGTGCATCCGTAATCCATCGAACCATTTTCATTACAAAAATGACCATTCGATCGGGACCATTTTCCAAACTGGAAAATGCTTGTCCGTCAGAAATCTCAAACCACTTTCCGAACTCGAAAGGAACTGATCATCCTGGACCATTTTTTGAACTGAAAAATGACTTTCCATGAATCAATAACACATCAGTGTTGCCTCCCAACCTGGGAGTCATCTCTTCCTTTTTCAATAGGGAATTTGTCTCCACGAGCTCCAGCTTTAGTACACAAACTATTTCATCTTGGACAGAGGCTTTACCAAAATTTCTTCTTATCTACTCATATATATATTAGAGAACCACTTCTCTTTTCTGGACTTCATCATGGAGAATCTAATGCTTGATCTCAAAGTACTTTGGTCTTTCTGGAACACTGATTTTTTTTTAAGGCTTCATATAGCTCCGATCAATATAGTGTGTCATTATTGGATTCATCTTTTGTTCCCCATTAGCTCATAACATCGTGGCAAGGATCAAACTGGAACATATCCATGTGGCACTTCTTTTGTCATCATGAGATATTTTTCATGGATTGGAAATCCATCATCTTGATCTTCTGAGTAATCATTTTGATACAATATCTCTATTATAGAAAGTCTTCACCATGCTTATGTTGTGCATTGGAGATTCTGCACCAAGTTGTCTTCTTCCATCTGCATACAAGGGTCTCTTTCCGGTATGCCTCAAAGAATTGAGGTTTCTCTACATACACTCTTTGTTCAATTATTCTGGATAACAGACTTTGCATTCATCTGATGTCAATTCCAACCTATGGATATTGTGGACGATATAATGGATCATGTAGAGATATATCTGGTTTACTGGAACAAGTAATCATCGTAGTCTTCTCCCTCCATCTGGGATCACCTATAGTTCTGGATATTGCAATGCTTACATTCATAAGTCTTTCACACACTATTCTTCATCACCACTTCAATACCTCTTCTTGGTTGTTTTTAGTGAGTTCATATCAGGCTGGTAATCTTGTGATTCTCAATACAATGATTGGTTGTTATGGATTTTCTTTCTTTCTTGGAATCTTCATGTTCTTCCTCGTGTTTCTCTTTAGATCTTGGGTCCATGGAGTTTTCTATAGATTCCATGATCTGAAGATTCCATCTTCTTCCTTTCATAGTAGGATCATGGATGTGGATGGATAATCAGGGATGCTTTTAGGCTCTTTTCGAAGAAGACTTATTCTAAGGTCAAACTGAACACGTACTGCTTTTCATGGCTGCTACCATGGATATATAGTTTATCACATTTAATGGATCATAAGATTATCTCCCTCCTAATCATTGCTTCATGCATGAATGCATGCTCTTATTTTGGTAATATATAATCAGCTCCCCCCATCTAATATAATCCATGCTTTTGTCTGCATCTGTATTGCCTTCTGCAAGGTGTCATAAGTCTTTCTTCATTTTCCTCTTGATTGTTGACTTCTTTCTATCTTTACTTCTTCTAGGTTTCTTCAAGATTGATTCTAAATTCGGTTTATCTTTCAGTTGTTACTTATGTAATAACTTCCACATTAATTGTTTGATGTTCTTCATCATTTCATGTGTATTGTCAGACTTGTAGTCATAAAGATAGAAATCCTTATCTTGTTGTTTCTTTCATAGGTATAGTTTCTCTTTGAACATATTATCTTCTAAGAAATATATATGCAAGATATGTACAGAAAACATGGTATGTACAAGAACTATTAAGAGTATTGTTACCTTGTATTTAGAAGAAGAAGTATGTTTTATCCTTCTTGGTCTTCTTTGTAGTTCCTTTTCTTCGGTAACTAATGCTTTGTGTGTCTCCTTCCTTTTCTTTAGCTCGGGACAATGATTCTTGTAGTGACCATACTTTCTACAGTTGAAGCATTATATTTCTGACATATCTTTCTCTTGATTTGGCTTCTTCCTTGAACCAAACTTCTTTTTGTTCCTGAAATTCTTGAAACTTGTTGAGAAGGCCTGATCATTGTACTTCTTTTGGGGTTTCTCTTTTGCATTGATCCTTGATTCTTCTTCAACGAGCTTAATATCCTTATGGCTATGCTCCCTTCCAGTGGTTATACTGAATGAAGGAGGTGTAGGCCCATAACCTATTAGAATATGATGGATGTGTTCATTTTATCATAGACAATATCACTATTGTCACCCAACCATAGGCTGAAGCCACCCTCTGAGCACCTTAACCTTGATAGAGAATCACTTCGGAAGCAAACCCTAGCCTAGATAGCCAAACAAAGGGTAGTGCACCTTTCTCCAAGGATAGTGCACCAAACAAGAGATGATCAGATAGTCCAAACCATAACCAAGAGATAGTCCAAGCCAAAACGTAATCTGCTAGCTGTAGTAGCTACAACGAAAACTTCTCCTCCAAACTTGTGCACAAACTGGCTAACTGTAGTGCGTACAAGTGAAAACTGCAGTTCTGAGAATGCCTTCCAGAATGAATACTGGCCTCATGTATTTATATTAATTATGGCTAACTTCCCGGGATGACTTCTCATTCTGGGTGCCTATTTACTTAGTACATAATATTTATTATGGCCAACTTCTTCTCTTGGAGGCTAATAAACTAATACAAATTATCCTCTTGAGCCAACTTGTCTTCTAGGGTTATTAGCCAACTCATTAGGGTTTCTTCTTGCTTCTCGAAATATTATATTCTCATTAGGTTTACACGTGGAGGTCTCCCACAGCTACCATAATATCAACAAGAATATCAGAAAGGGATCCAATGGGAGAAATAGATGCCTGTAGCAGAAAATCCACAGATGGAAAAGATCATAGATCACAAGACTGGTAAGAAGACCCGAAGAAAAATATTTTTTGAGTATTTGGTAAAGTGGAAAGCACACCAAATAGAAGATGCCATTTGGGTAAATGAAACTGATATTCAGAAGCATGGAAAGTCAGTGCAGGAGCTCATGGATAGGAGTCCATGAATTTTTTTCCAAAGGAGTATGATGCAAGAGCATCGCCAGCAAATCATGAGTGGAAGACAGCTCAATGCACTAGCGTGCATTTTGAAGTGATGATTTTGAATTTAAGAAGGCATATCACGCAAATATTCTGGAAAGATTGTAATTTAAGAAATTCTTAAATGTTTTAGAGTTGATCCATCGCATGAGATTGATGGGGAATGTATTTTCTTTTAATGCAGTAGCTTGCAATACAGATTCGATGTGTTTGATCTTATTTGTCTATCTCAAACATTTATTGTAATAAATCCTTAGTAGTTGAATGATTTTATTTCGATAGGATAGAACTAAGGTAGTCGGAGGGAAAAKCTCTATGAGCCCTCTTATATAAATAAATGTATTGTTTCCCAAATGAGGTTGTTGAAGATTGTTGATAGTTGTTTCAATTTAGTCGAATTGTTGTTGAAGACTATTGTAGTTGGGAGYTGTTGATATATGTTGAAGAGAATTGTATGAACCCATGTACATATCATTTAAATGAATATAACAGAGAAGCATTGTTCCACATGTTTGTTGTTTCTGTTATTGTGTCTATCTAAATGAATGAATGGTAGGCTTTCTATTAAATTRAATTCTCTGTTATTTCTTGTTCTTATGTTATGAATGMATTTACATGGTTGAATGTATGAATTTGTGAGATATTAGATAAGTTTCAATTGTTTCTCTTATACGATCTTGTGCAAGGAGTTCATAGTGTCCGCAAGGTGTGTGTTGACAGAGTCTATTTCGACTTAGAAGCTCAAAAGAGATAACATGAAACTTTTATTTGCAAGGTATGTATTGACAGAGTTTGTTTTGACTCTGTAGTTCATAAGGGATAGCTTGAAGGTGTGTGTAAGAATAAACGCACTCAGAGTCATATTGTTCAGGAGGGACAATTAAGCAGTGGAAGGATTGTTGCAAGGAGTGCACGGTCATCATCAAGAGTCAAGTTAAAGGAAATTTGTCGCAAGGTGTTCGTAGGATCAATACTTGGCTAAGTATCAAAGAAGTCATTCTGAGGAGTTCAAAGTGTTGAAGAGGAACAAGTCTAGGAAAGATAACTTGGAACTTTGTATGAAAGTGTGCATATTGTCCGCGAGGAGTGCGCGATAGATTATTTTGACTCAGAACCTCAGGAGGAGTAGTTCAAGAGTATTTTCATAAGAGTGTGAAGAACTGTTGCAAGGTGTGCACAGTCGTCCATGAAGAAGCTAAGTCATGGATAAGACCTTTTGTGAGGTGTGCACAGAGTAAAATTTGACTAACTATTGAAGAAATGTCATGAGGAGTTAAAGTGTTCAAGGAAGAACAAGCTCAGAAGGGATAGTGGCGAGAATTATTCAATAGGGAGGAGCCCTTGAAGATTCCCCAAAATTAATGAGTAAGATCCATTCAGGAGGAAGCAAAATTGTTCCAAACCGTTATATATGGGAGAGTTGCATGGAGGATGGTCATGGAGTCTTTCTGCACTTCGTGGTTCAAAGGCGTAGAAGTGTTGTAAGAGTGGGGGTCATTGAATTCGCGAACTGATCCTAGTCATTGGCTACAAGGAGGATATGTGGCAGTAGATTTGAGAGTTTGGGAGGTGTATTTTCAGAGATTGTGTGGAGTGAGAGAAATCTTTGTGAAGTCGCGAAGGCCAAAGTGAATCTAGACCGTCGGATCCAAGAGGACATGTAGCAGAAATCTGTGTGTATCGACAGAAGGTGTTTTGGAAGAATAAAAGGGTGGAGGTCACAAAATCATCGAAGCTCAAAGTTACAAAGGGAGCTCGCCCATGGTCATAGTCGTAGTCATATTGGAAAAGGAATCTAGCATGGAATCTAGTAGTCGCAAATTGGTGTTGCCAGAAGCATCAAAGAGCAGGGTCGCGGGTAATTTGAACCTGCAAGTAACATCAAAGGGACATGTGTAAGTTGTTCCAGGGTATACTAGAGGCCCGAAAATCTAATTTTTCTTAAGTGTTTCAAAGATCCTTGATTGAGAGGTTGTAGAACCCCCTAGGAGGGGAAGGGGACTGCATCATTCTTTTTATTATATTTTGTTTACCCATATTGGTTTTAATTGGGAAAATTAGTTACATGAGCTTCTTGGGAGGAAGGCCATGTGGTTTTTGTTTTCATGTAATTATATAAACATCCCTTGTGGGATGTTTTGAGGGTTCACCTGTTTTTCTCCATTAACTCTTACACGCTTCTCACTCTTTCATTTTTGGTGCCTCATTCTTGCTAATTTTTGTGCTCCTAGTCTGATCATGGAAATGAATGGTCAAAAGATGAGAACCATTATTATATGGTTTTAATAAATTACTGATCATAATAGGAAGGAATGAATGCATGAGTGCATGTGATTTATGGTGCTCCGTAAAGAACTGTCCACAACTAAGAATCCTTGGAGTTTCTAGTAGGGACATTTCCTAACTAGTAGCACTGGATCCCTGGAGATAAATGGAACAACCTGAGGGATTGCATGGAAGAGAAATGTGTCCATTTTTTGGGGTTGTTCAAGCTTAAGGGGAAAGAGAGTTGGAAATTAGGATTGTTGTGTGGCTGGGAAAACCTAAGAGCTAATTAGCCAATTCATGTGTGTTTTAGATTTTTCCTAGGACCCATCCTTGTGGATGGGTCCTAGCTTGAGTGTGACCTACTTTTGAGAATTGGAACAACATTGTCTATGGTTTGGAGGAACATCCTTGGTCTGCAGTCAGTTGGTAATGGTTTAATTAAAGATAAGTGTTATATGTGTTTTTTGTATATTTATATTCCACTATATATTATTACTATCTATGATATTCATATTTATAATGTTTATGCTTGTTGGTTCTTGTTGTGCATGGAACATTGTTCCTTTATTGGATGGTTTAACATGAACCTTGATTATTGCATGTGTGGTTATTGCATTATTTCATGCTTGATTTCTAATTAATTATTATCAGAATTCGAGATCAGTTTTGAAATGCGTTTTTGAGGTAGTGTGTCCGGCTTGTGGGTGGTTGGGTACATTACAACCTTAAAGTGCCAATGGAGAAATGAAATATTCTATTAGGAAGAATATTATACTTGAGTGTATAGTTCAGGACTTCACAGGAAATTTTTCAATGAAGTGAATAAAGCATTCAAAAATAAAAAGAGAGAAGATTGAGGAAAGATAATGGAAAACTAGAGGTAATGGCAAGGGATTCCATAATGAGAATGGTTAAGCTAGTTAGAAGATATTGTGGCATTAATAAAATTGAATGATATGAATTACATCATACCAGGGTGTTGGAAAATTTCAGCAAGGTAAGTTGAGGCATGATTGTCTATGTGGAAGCAACTACTAACAGGACATATTGGTTGGAATTGAAAAAATGGCAAGTTGGACTTGGTTGGAAGGTTCTCAACAAGAAGAAATGGGTCATCCATAATCTAAAGGAATTCAAGGATATACAACTACAACACCAAAATAAATAAATCTGAAATAAATATTCATTGGAGAGCATATTGGAAGTGATGTAGAATGCATATAGGAAAGATAGAATGCATGTGCACTAGTAGGCATGTTGAAAATGGATGTTTGGTGCATACAGATATGATTTAGTGAATATAAGAATGGCTAGACATGCACGTGACATGCTTGTAGACTCAGAGTAGTCTATTATTATATATGAAATAATGATGTTATAATATTTGAATGTGACTAATGATGGATTATGTATCCAGAAAAATTTTACAGCGTGGTTGAAAGTGATGATGATGATGATGATGTATATGACAGCCATCCATATGAAGGAAAATGAGGATGATAAAATGTTGATCAAGAAGTTGGTGAATGGATCCTATGAGCTTCTACAAAAAAACAAGTTGATCAAGTAGCATCAAGTAATTTGGAAATTTCCATGCAAGTATGAATTTGGTTGTTTATGTGGCATAAAATGTTGAAGGGAAATGAGCTAAGAGTTCCCTCAATCCAAATTCAATATTTGAATTGTGTGTATTATGAGAATGGCATTACACTATATGTGGTAAAGGAAGAGGGCCTTGAATACATATAAATCCTACTTAATGATGAATGAAATCATGTGAAATTTAATAGCATGTTATGTTATATTGGTTATGAGTTCATAACAAAGGAAATCAGTAGATATAGTCCTATTATAGAAATGGATGTCCACAGAGCTATCCATGTTTGATGCCATGATGTGGTTGGATATGGAAGGGCTATAGAGATATACAAGTGCTCAATGGTATTCCTACTTATAATCAATGTTTGGATTGCACCCTCTTTGTCAACATTGAAGGGAACTAAAGGATTGTAATCATCGTGTTGTGTATGGGTTGAAGAGGAGGGTATCCAAATGATCACAGGAGTAATATGGAATAACCTAGATTAGGTGTCAAGATGTTGGCTAGACCTTCCAACTCACCATGGAGGAATACAAGATAGAGGTATGTTTTATTCTGAAGTCAATGAAATGATGCATTGTGTAGATTTGATTATGAGGATTGGCACATTGTTTTATCGATAGAAATTCTTGATTGCATATGTAATGATTGAATGTGTTGATAATGCACATATAATGAATGATAGTTTCATTCTATTTAATATGATTAATAGCTAGAATTTATTGAATTGTTAGAATAATATAATTATGAGATCACTTCATGGGGTGTTGCAACAAAATGATAATGTGCATTAATATTAACAATTTGTTTGGCTTATTGAAAGATGAAATATATTGCAGCAAGAATTGTCTTAGATATGGAAATTGTGTAAGCCCATAAGGAAAATTGATACCTACTACTACAAGAGATAAACATTATGAGAAGGAATCTCGTGCTTGGGAAATTTGATTTCCCATATGAAGCAAATTTGAAAATTAATAAGTGAAATTTATATGATGATATCTCACTATGATTGTATGTGTGTGATACAGATGAGATAATGGCTATTGAAGATGGAAATCTTGAGAAGAAGGATATTTTCATGACACTGGAACCATATGGTTGTCGAAGGCTATAGAATACTCACAGATGTTTGGTGGTAAGTTGGCACTCTCCTTGCAAGTAAAATCCTTGGCAAGGTGGATCACTTCAGAGATTGTGTAACAGTGAAGGGGATGCCTAAACCTGAATGGTTGGTATATAAAGGAAGATGCACCTTAAAAATTTGTATGACATGGTGGTTCAAATCATGAGGGTGTGTCTAAAAGGACAGTGAGTTGATTTCTTTCTCGTGACAACTTTGTAAAATAGATAAATAGCCATACAAATAAGTATTGGTTTATAATTGAAAACTTATTTTTGAATAAACATTGTATTATGGAGTTGAGAACTATTACGAAGAAAATAATGGTTATATGATAATGGTTATAACACATGTTTTCTTGATAGATGGTATAGGAACAAATAAAGAGTGAAGACAAGAGGTGAATACTTGAAAAGAAGAGCACTAGAAGGAAACGGAGCTCAAGAAAAAAAAATGCATGGGACAAGTAAAGTCTAGTGGAATTGTTGCAGCTTGAAAGAAGCCAAATGGAGATAAAAGATACAGTGTGGGAGGCACATCTACAAAAATTTTAAAGTTTGGAGATTCCATTATCACAGCTAGAGTTTCTGGAGCCACATCTCAGAGACTTCATGTTTGACCTTGTGTTAGATCCCTAGAGGGAAGTGGTACAACCTGGGGGACTGTGGTGCAGAGAAGGGGGTACACTTCCTTGGGTTTTGTGGGTTGACAGGAACGAAAGCCTATTGGTTGGAATTTTTTTGGCAATGGACAATTGTGAAATTTGTTACAGTTGGAATTCTTAGAGACACCATTTTGAGAATTCTTGGTTGGTATATACTAGAGCCCTGGAGGGAAGTGGTACAGCCTGAGGGACTGAGAAGCAGAGAAGTAGGTACACTTTCTTGGATTTTATAGAGTGAGGGGAATGAGATATTATTGATTGGAATTGTTGCAAGAGTTAATGAACTATGAAAATGCATGTTTTGGGTTAGAGTGCCTATGTATATATGTTTTAGGCTAGAGAGCATGTATGTTGATTAAATGATGGAGATTTTAGCATTGTAATATGTATGTAAGCACGTATGGTGGTGTGCAGTGAGGATAATGAAAAAATAAGGGGGAGGGGATCTAACATCCCAAGTTCCAATCCATGTGAATTGTAATGTAATTGTGAAAATGTAATTTAGAGTGGTGAGTCAGTATGTTTTGGGTCAGAGGGCCTATATTGATGAATATGGTCGAGGGTCGAGCTATGTAAATTGTACAATGAAATTATTAATAATAATACATCATTATTTGTGATATGAGAGGGGCAGTAACGTTAGGGGGATATGATTCCACAATATAGGGGGATTAATGGGGGTTCCAAGGGGTTTTCATATGCCTTGAGTCTTAAGCCATATTCATTAATTAGTTTGTCATTTATCCATTTATCCCTTTGAATTATTAAGAACTCAATGATTGAATTCATGTAAGAGGTTGAGTGAGGAATCCTTCCCACTCATTTATGACAGCAGGGGTTGAGTGTAATCATCCTTAGGGAAAAGGTTAGAGTCAAGCAAGCATGGGAGAAGAGGAAATTTGAGTAGGAAGAAAGATAGGTTTTTATAGTGTTGATTTTTAGACAACAAGGTAGAGTTGGGTGTTGGAAAAAGAGAACTAGCCCTATTGTGTATGATAAAATCCATGAGAGGGATGAGTTTTATGTTATAAATGAAGTTTTTGTGCTTGTAAGTATAGGTTTTGTGCATGTAAATGACTTTCCTATTAAGGACATGTTGATGGGTCTTAAATCCCTTGATTAAATAGTAGGAACCAAACCCGCCACCAAGGCCCAATTAGACTCTGCAGTGTTGAATAGTGGAATGGTTCTCCAGATCTTGCGATCCGTCCAAATTATCGATGGGTTTTACATTTTCTTTTGAAGGCTCTTCCTTCATTTTGGACTATTTTCTTTTGTATTTTCTCTTGGGTGGGACTGATATGATATGTAAGCCGGTATAAACCAACTTGGTAACAAACAGGATTAAGTTTTAAGCTATTGTGGAAGAGGATAAGTTTGGGATAACATGTTGCTCAAGTATGCAGATGAAAATTTATACCACAGGCCTAGTACTAATACATTAACCATGTGAGCATCCAATTACTGTCTGAGATACTAATTAGCAGAAAGAAAATGCATATGCAATAAGATAGTGTCAAGAAAAACAATTCATCTACCATAATCATTCATCACATAATAACATAACGATTCATCTTCATCATTAAAGCAAAGAACAGCAAAACATTGCACCAGATAACTTGACAACAAAATTAATTTCTCTTACTCATTACAACATCATTCATGAAACAAGATAGGAAATAGTTCTTCTCCACGTCCAATCACACATACAGTTGATGAAAATAACTTGTCTCTAGTCCAGAAGGACTTCTCTATTAATGGTAGCTCGGAAATAATTCTTAACAAAACCAAACAAAAATAGTTTCTTGAAAAATCCATCGACCCTTAACTAATTGGTCGATGTTCTTATTTATAACATAAAATTCAACTAAAAATAGCGGCTAAGTGTAGTTTGAACAAAACAAAATTCACCACATGGTGTCCTCTTCTAACAATTTATTTAACAGTCAAATCGAGATATCACTTGAAAGGGTGAATTTCCTCATACTCTGACCAGCTGATAAATAGATCCTCGTAAGTTTGGGCCCATGGAAATATGTGTTGCTCCATAGGAAACGCGTAAATTCCTCTGATCTCTACTGCATGCACTCGGTACTTCACTAGACTGGTGTTTAACTGTTGTAGAATGGTATGAGCCTTCATCGGATGTTCCATAAATATTTTCACTTGTCCTAGCGTTTTATCGGCCACCTTTGTTATCTCTTCGGCCCATAGTGAATTCTGCTTGGCATACGATCTGACTATGTTGCACAAGCCAATGAAGTTGTCGGGGTCATTGAACTCGGGGAGTCTGATATACCTCATCGCTTTGTTGATTTTTGGACTTGGTTTCTCCTGGATTCCTTGGTGAATTCATGGAGCCAACGTTCCTCAGTAGTCAGAGATATATTTCCTCCACTCTGGATTAAAATAAATTTTTTTAAATTTCTTACAGAAAAATACTCGACAAAATGTATAAAAAACATGAGCGGGAATAAAAACATACTGATGCATACTTGTAAAGCTTGATGAGAATGGTTTTTCAATACTTACGTGATCTCTGAAACCTTTTGGATTACCTGTACCGTCTTTGTTGGCGCCGCCATTTTCTTCAGTTAGGGTGGGTTACATCCACGTGCCACAGCATGGTAGATCGGGTATGGAAAACATGAGAGTAAAATTCACGCCAGTGGCCGATTCGCCCTTGGGGTAGGGAAAGGACGTCAGAGCTAAACATGTGCCAAAAGTATGAGCAAGTTCCTAGAAGATCGGATGTTGTTATAAGTGAAGTCGTTAAATGCTTCCGATCGAGGCAGATTGCTCTCACGGGAGTCGCATCAGCAAGTGCATCAACCATCATCATCTCATTATGGAGGTTGGGGGAAATGAAAGGAATGGAGATAATCATACCACACATCCTCCATAATTCTTATCGGTTGCATCTCACGTGCTCTGGCTCATACTCGTCACACATATGTGGCACAGTAATTATTTGAAATGTCATGTCCCAAGGCATTCAGTGTTCCCTGACATGTTTCGAGTCACTGCCCCACTTTGTTCTAAATTATAGATGTTCTATAAGAGTTATATTCATTTCATTGAGCTTATGCACTAGTGGAGATTCGTCTTGTGACACCAATTTGATCAATCTCTGTGTTTTTTTCTTTTTTCTAGTCACAGACGTTTAAGAAAATACGTTGTCGCACCATGGGATCTCCTCAAAATGTGAGGCGGGGTCTGCAAGGAAATTTAAGCACCAGGCTTGAGCCCTAACATGCCTATGACACATTCTTATTGGCAGTGGGTATTCTTGAGGTTCCAAAGGAAAAATATGACCTTCATGCGGAATCTATAGTGTCTCTTCGTGCATATATTGAAGTGGAATAAACTACGCCGAAAGGACGTAATTTGGAGCACATGGCCCCTCCTCAACAGATACCGCGAAGGATAGGGAGGCCTCAAAAAAACAAGGAAGCTGGGGAACACCAAAACCCAGTCGAACTATGTGCATGATCAATTGTCGAAGAGTCCTTAATGCATGTTATTCGGCTCGAACCGGTCGAAACCGAAAGTCAGGGAAGCGAGAGAAGAACAAGAAGGATGGAAACCTGGGGTTCTAACTTTCGATATCCTACCCAGCAGTTGGAATAGACACAACTTACCATAGATGAAATTTACTAGGAGAATAGAGAGTTATGACAGCAATTGGTGGCAAAGAACCTTGAGGTGTCAGCACCACAAGGTCGTGAAGGTAATGTAACCTGGCTTAAAAGATATCTTTGGGAAGCACAAGATATGATCATGAAGCTATGTGAAGCTCAAAGGGTATCGGAAGAAAAAAACATGAAATCACCCCAAGGAGTGCGGAGCAGCCCGGAAGAAAATACGCATGCAAAAAGGACATGAATGGCAAACACTGTTTTGTTTTCTCAGACATGACGCATATTGTTTTTGATAAATTTCCCTATTTGTTGTGAAAATTTTCATGTCCTCAATGTGACTGGGTCAATTGGCCAAAATGTGATGGTAGTTTTTATTGTATGTAACATGAACCCGACAGAAATCTTAATATATAAAACTTTGAAAATTTGTTGAAAGGATTCAAGTCATAGCAATTGAATGCATCATTTCCCTCTTTGTGCGTAAAATTGTGTTCTTGTCTTAGCTTCTAGTAAATTAGCCTTGATTTTATAAGTAGTGTAGCTTTGAATTTCTTTATATTTTGGTCAATATTTCCCTAACAAAAATTTCCGACACCGATTGATGTTGATGTGGCATCACTGACTTGGGACTCATTAAATAAAACCTGGAAATCAGTTCGTGGGTAATGGTCGAACTCGGGACTTTGTTTAACTCGAATGCACTAAACTAAGCTTAACATTGCGACTGTTGATGCTGGGTGAGTATCGATTATCGGCCTTTAGGAATAAAACTAGCATGCAATTTCTTCGTGGGTTATCGTCCTTTGAATCAACCAATACCGAAAACATTTCGGAAGTTGGCAATCGGAGATTATTATTTCATTTTCATTCATCACTTATTATTTTAACCTTTCATCGATGCCGAGAGAATCAGTCATCAGAAATATCCTTGGTGATGTTTGTTTGCGAAATAAAATTCCTTTTCGCCGACACCGATGAGAATCGGTGGTCGACGACTGCGGTGTTCCCAAGTGATTTTGTTCCTCCTATAATTCTTTCCGATGTCGAGTCTGCGAACACGTTGGGAAAAGTTTTGGCTGTCGATTATTTAGTTCTTTAAGTTATATATTTATCGCATGTTTAAGAAAGATTTTAAATACTTAGTGAGAATCAAAAACGATAAGCAAAGGACACATTTTTTCATATTATACAATGCCAAAAGATCAAGTGGTACCCAAAAAAGTGAAATTTGGCATAGAATTTTTAGGGTGCGTTGAGTTCTCAACAAATGGAGATTCATTGGGTGAAAGTAGAATCTTTGTCCTTCCTCTATGCTCGTCTAATATGAAATATGGTGGAGAACCTTTCCTGGTTTTAAATCAGATCCTCTTTTACCCTTGCAATTTGAAATTCTTCGGTTGATGCTTACGGGTTTTAACCTTTATTCCTCCTTCTTTTCCTGTAACCCTGACTCATGCCCCCTTTTTAAAAAAGTATATAAAATCATTCACCATCATGAATCCCTTAGTTACGTTTACTCACTCACTTTGGTGTTGCTCCGCTACAAGTGAGAGTCCATAGCCCTGGCAGAGTCACCCCAACATCATAGACTTTTCTCTGCTATGCTACCAGCGAGCGTCCATAGCCCTAGCGGAGATATCTACATACCCTCTTCTATTTCTCACCCTTTTGATAATATCAACTTTACTCCGGCATGAGGCCCCGAGTGAGTGGGAGAGGATGACGTCTGTTTATTTTGCAAAGTGATATAGTCAAGGTGAATCTTTACTAGATTTGTGTTCAGGGTTCATGTAGTCCTTTCCAGCTTTCCTTATTTTCCTTAAGGCCTTACCAGGCCACTAAGCAGACCCTTCCAACATTTCTCCAAAGTTGTTCATTTGCACCGGTCAGATAGAGGACCCCTCAAAGAAACCGCAAGTTCCTTGATGCTTCTTGTGTTGTATGTGAGCGATGAGTTCAGAAAAAAGTTCGCTATGTTGCATGACTTAAGGTCAACCATTGTCTTACTAAACATGAATTTCAAAAGCACAAAAATCTAGAAAGCAAAATAAAACAAAAATGTATTTCGCAATCATGAAAACACTAAAACAAGAGATTTTTATTTTTATTTTTATTTTTTATTATTATTGGAAATATTGTTTGAGGGCTTGGCCATTTACTGGGAGGGCATCAAGTTCCCCCCTCAGATTTAGTAACCGATAAGTGCCCACCCCAATCTTCTCATCCACCTGGAAAGGTCCAAGCTATAGATTATGAAACTTAGAATGCTTCCCTATTAGGGTCCTAACCCGCACATAGGTAGAACAATATATTTAGATGTAATAAAGGTCAATATTAATAAGACCTTTCAATAAAATAGAATAAGGCAGATGTAATAAGACCTAATAGAAGCTTCCACTTCTAGAAGGATCTTCCTCTAGATGCTTCATTTTAGTATAAATAGGAGTTGAGGGTATGAGAACCCTAGCTTGGATATTATTGTAATAGAGCTCTAGTCAACTGGAGGTTGCCCCCTCGAAGAGGCCCGTGAACATTGCTTTTAGATTCAAATTGTTATTTTTGTTGTTATTCTTATATCATTTTAGTGTTATTGTGGTGAATGATATGGTTATATTGTTGTTATTCTGCCATTACTAGCATTTTATTTATGTTCTACATACATTTTATATATGGTATATTACAAGTGGTATCAGAGTACTTTCCTCGGTAGAAAGTGTGGGTTGAATTTTTTTTTAGGGTAGAGACATATTCTAGTGTCTTTAAGCCACAGAGATCTATCATTATGCACATAAAACCACAGTTGAGGGATTCATACATGCAAGAAATACAAGTGGTACTTAAGCGCACATCTGTTGACCACACTTGTAACCCTTGTTGGTACCCCTTCGAGTAGTAGCGCATCAGACAGCACCTATGTACGGATCAACCTAGATTACCTGAAGCCCTCTTTAGATAAACCGATCGACTTCCTGACTGCTATAGTGTCACTGAGAACATCACTAGAGAAGATACTCTATAATACTTGGGTAGTCAAGAAGTATGGCTAAGGGTATGGTCTATCCTCCTTAGTTAGTTCCCTGAGATATTGCATCGAGTACTAGTATTGGACCCCGCATGTATATCAGAGAGCTATAGCACCGGGCAAACCCTTGTCTATAGAACCCTTGAATACCTAACCCTTGGGGACAAAAACATAAAAAAATTAAAACAGATAAGATCTATTTCCGCACAACTGTGTTTGCGTTGCTAAGTAAATACACAATTCTTTTTTTTTAAGCATTTGGGCATTTTCTCTCTGTAGTATTCTTCAGACCAGAGTATAACTCCATTTCAAAAAAAAAAGTCTAGAAATTTTTTCACCATTTTCAGACCTATTCCATTGGATTCATCTCTTTTCCCTTATCACATTCATCCATATCATTTTTTCGGCAAAACAATTTTACCCCGCCCACCCCTTTTCAGTTCCTCAATCCTCATGGCCCATACTCATAGCCAAGACTTGGAAGCTCGCTTCAACACCTTGCAATTTGGTCTCATTAAGACCCAACAAGAAGTGAAACAATTTAGTGCCAATGTTGCCACCATCAATACAACCATGCAGTCCTTAATGGGAGAAATCAAACAAGACCTCACCACCCAGCTTGAATCAGTCTTTTCGGCACTCTGCACCAAACTGCATATCCCTATAGATAACCCTTCCTCTTCCTCACCTCCACATATTGAAGGTGACCATTCCTCTCATTCCCATACCTTGTAGAACCAACACTTTCAACATGACCTACGCCTTCCACGGGTGGATGTGACCAAATTTGATGGCTCGGACCTCACTAGTTGGGTAACCCAAATGGAACATTACTTCTCTTTATACAACATTATAGATGACTTGACCAAAATCCAGTATGGTTTTCTCCATCTAGATCAAGAACATTGGCAATGGAGGCAATGGAGGCAATGGAGAAAAAAATCTCGTCAAGGGTATATTACTTTGACACAATTTGTGGTAGAGCTTTATGAACACTTTGACACTGAAACCAACCATTTGGGTTGTTTGACAAAGTTGAAACAATTAGGAATAGTGGAAGACTTTATAGTTGCTTTTGAGCACCTAGATTTTAGAATAGAGGGCATGTATGATGCCTTTTTCCGAGAGTGTTTTATCAACTGCCTCAAGGAAGAAATTTGGGCCCATGTCTTCATGGATTGGCTTGAGATTTGGGTGGAGGCTACCAAAAGAGTTAAAGAAGCACAACAAGTTGTATCTTCTCAAAACCACAAACACTCCTTCATCCCTCACCCTAAACCAGTAAATCCCACTACTCCCTCTACTCCACTAAAGATCCAAAAATTGACCCAGGTTGAAATGGTTGAACACCAACTCAAAGGCCTTTGTTATAGCTATGATGACAAATATTTCTCGGGCCACAAGTGTAAAGAACAAAATATTTTTATGGCCATCTCCAAAGATATTTCGGAAGAAGATAAAGAAACCCCGTCTATGTCTGAATCACCCGAATCCACTGACATAACCCCTCCCTCAAACCCTCCCGAAGTAGAACCAGTCATTTCCCTCAATGCTCTCACTGGCTTCTCCGCTCCCCAAACCCTCAAGCTAATCGGTTACATCAAGCATCGGAAGGTCATCATTCTCATTGATAGTGGCAGAACCCATAATTTTATTCATTGTTGCATTGCCCAAGAAACTCATTGCTACATCCATGCCATCAATAATTTCCAAATCATGATTGCCAATGGTGGTTCCATGAAATTTGGAGGGCATTGTAAAAATGTGTGTCTCCAAATTGGTGATTGCCGCCTGAAATCCCATATGTTTTCTATCGACATGGGAGGTTGTGACATTATGTTGGGTGCAAACTGGCTAAGGACTTTGGGTCCCATTCTCATGGATTTTAAAGACTTAACTATGCAATTCGACCAGGAGGGCCACCAATATAAGTTCCAATGAATCACCTCTGGTTCACCTGAGATCATTAGTTCCCATCGCATGGAAAAGATTCTCAAAAAGGGTCATTTTGGTGTTATCACCCAAATCCATGTCATACAAGCAATGGAGACACCCTCGGTACTGCAAGACCTCCAAGCCATCCTTTCTAAACATCAATTGTTCTTTTCTATTCCCCAAGGCCTCCCTCCTTCCCATGGTGTTCATGATCATTCCATTCCCCTTGTACCAAGAAGCCTTCCTCCCAATATCCATATGTATCGTCACCCCTTTTCCCAAAAAAATGAAATTGACAAAATGGTCCATGAACTCCTTAATGTAGGCCTTATCTGCCCTAGTACAAGTCCCTATTCATCTCCTGTGGTCATGGTTTTGAAGAAAGAAGGTTCTTTGAAAATGTGTCCTGACTTTCGTGCCCTCAACAAACTTACCATCAAAGACAAATTCCCCATTCCTATCATTTATGACCTCCTGGATGAATTGAGTGGCACCCAATTCTTCACTAAACTGGATCTTTGTTCGAGCTACCACCAAATACGTATGAAAGAGGCAGATATTCCCAAGACTGCCTTTAGAACTCATGAGGGCCACTATGAGTTTTTGGTCATGCCCTTTGTCTTGTGTAATACCCCCTCCACCTTCAAAAGCCTCATGAATCATGTCTTTCATCCTTTTCTCTGCCATTTTTTCTTATTTTTCTTTGATGATATTCTCATCTATAGAAAAACCTAGAAAAACCATCTTGCTCATGTGGATCGAGTTCTCCATCTACTCTCTTAGCACCAACTTTTCCTGAAACAATCTAAATGTGATTTTGGCACCTCAGAAGTAGAATACTTGGGTCATCTAGTTGGTAAAAATGGCGTTAAGGTGGATCCTAAAAAGACTGAATCTATGCAAGACTGGCCTCACCGAAAGACTCTTAATATCTTGCATGGGTTTCTAGGCTTAACATGGTATTATCGCAAGTTTGTTAAGAATTATGGGAAGATTGCAGCACCTCTCACTGCTCTCCTCAAAAAGAACTCTTTCACTTGGACTCCAGCTGCTTCTCAAGATTTTCAAACCTTGAATATGTCCATGTGCACCAGTCCATTCCTCGCCCTTCCTGATTTCAAAAATACCTTTGTGTTGGAATGTGATGCCTCAGAGAAAGGAATTGGTGTTGTCCTTGTGCAAGAGGGTCGACCTTTGGCCTTTACCAGCAAGCAACTATCTGAAATAAATCTGGGAAAATCCATCTATGAAAAGGAAATGTTGGTTATTTTGGATGTCATGGATCTGTGGCGTCCTTATCTATTGGGACAACAGTTCCAAATTAAGACAGACCATCAAAGCCTCAAGTATTTTCTGTAAAAACGCATTTCCTCCCTAGAAAAACAAAAATGGGTGACTAAACTCTTTGGATATGATTATGAGAGAATTTATAAGAAAGGAAAAGACAATGTGGTTGCGGATGCACTTTCCAGAAAATATGAAGATGAGGGATCCTTTTTTTCTCTTTCATTCATTGTACCAGATTGGCTCCAAGCCGTTCGCCAGGAATGCCTACAAGATCCCAAAAGTTTGCAGTTGATCCAGCAATTGCAGTCCAATGCTCCAGCTTCCCCAGGTTACTCCTGGCTCCATGAGTAACTTTGATACAAAGGTCATTTTTATTTAAGTAAACAATCAAAGATTAAATCCATGGTACTTTCTGAGCTTCATGCTACACCCACAGCAGGGAATTCCGAGTTCACCAAAACCTATGACAGGGTCAAACGTTCCTTTTTTTGGGATGGTATGAAACAGGACATTCATAATTTTGTAGCTAAATGTGACGTGTGTCAACGTAACAAGGGAGAAACAGTCAAATCGTCAAGCACACTACAACCGCTCCCGATTCCACCTGCTATTTGAAAGGATATCTCTATGGATTTTATTACCAGCTTACCCAAATCGGGAAATAAATCCATCATCATGGTGGTTTTTTATCACCTTTCCAAGTATGCTTATTTATGTGCCCTTCAACACCCATTTACAGCATCCATGGTGGCTCAAATATTCATGGATTAGGTCTTCAATCTTCATGGCATGCCACACTCTATTGTTTCTGATCATGACCCAACTTTCACAAGCAATTTTTGGCAAGAACTGTTCAAGATACAAGGCACAAAATTGCATCTCAGCACAGCTTATCATCCCAAGAGTGATGGCCAAACAGAAGTTGTCAACAAGTGTTTGGAAACATATTTGAGGTTTTTTGCCTCGAAAAAGCAAAATCAATGGGCTCAATGGTTACCCCTAGTTGAATGGTGGTACAACACTTCATACCATATAGCTACACGCATGACTCCTTTTGAAGCGGTATATGGACAGAACCCACCTTCAGTTCTCTCATACTTACCGGGTGCCTTGAAGGTCCAGGTGGTTGACCTAACACTTACATCTCGAGAGGCTATTCTCCATACCCTCAAAGAGAATTTGGTCATGGAACATAATCGCATGAAGCAACAAGCAGATCAAGGTATCTTTGAATGTCAATTTGCAGAAGCGGATTAGGTGTTTCTTCGACTACAACCTTACAAGCAAACTTCCCTCAAGGCAGAGCATTGTCAGAAGCTAGCGCCCAAATTTTATGGTCCTTATACCATGCTCAAGCATGTGGGACAAGTCACCTATCAGTTAGCTTTGCCCAGCCATTCGAAGCTACATCCTATTTTTCATGTTTCATGCTTAAAGAAGGTGATTGGAGCTAAATGCCAAATTCAAACCAACCTTCCAGAGTTAGTTGAAGAAGGATCCATTTGGATACAACCAGAAGTCATTTTGGACTAGCATGAGCACCGCCTACATCAGAGAACCCTCAAGGAAGTGATAGTCCTGTGGAAATATACAACTCCAGCAGACGCCACATGGGAACCAGCTACCATTCTGCAGCAATTTCCTCATCTCAAGCCTTGAGGACAAGGTAGAACAATATATTTGGATGTAATATAGGTCAATATTAATAAGACCTTTCAATAAAATAGAATAAGGTGGATATAATAAGGCTTAATAGAAGCTTCCACTTCTAGAAGGATCTTCCTCTAGATGCTTCTTTTTAGTATAAATAGGAGTCGAGGGTATGAGAACCCTAGCTTGGATATTATTGTAATAGAGCTCTGCTCAACTGGAGTTTGCCCCCTCGAAGAGGCCTGTGAACATTGCTTTCAGATTCAAAGTGTTATTTATTTTGTTATTCTTATATCATTTTAGTGTTATTGTGGTGAATGTTCTAGTAATATTATTGTTATTCTGCCATTACTAGTATTTTATTTATGTTCTGCATACATTTTATATGTGGTATATTACATTCCCTTTTGGCTCATTTTCTCTGTCCCATTTTAGGACTAAGTCTCCTACTTCAAAAAATTTATCTTTAGCCTTATGCTTATCAAACCATCTTTTCACTATCCATTGGTGAGATAGAAACTTTGACTTATCCTTTTCTCTCTCTTCTTCTAGCATGAGCATATTATCAATTCTTTGTTGTATGATCAATGAGGTTTCCCCGTTGGAATATTGGGCTAGTTGAAGAGATGGAAGATAAAGCCCATTTGGGAGAATGGATTATTTTCCGTAAACAGGAAGTACGGGGAATTTCCTATAGCTTCCTTAGGTGTGACCCTATCGGCCCACAAAGCGTTATGGATTAGATTATGCCAATTCCTTTGGTTATCTGCAACTGTCTTTTTTAATATTCTCACTAGGTTCTTATTGGTTGATTCTGCCACCCCGTTTCCTTGTGGATAATAATTTGCAGAGTACCTAATTATGATTCCTTTGTCTAGAGAAAACTCTGTCAATAGAGTGGAAGAAAAATAATATGCATTATCAAAAACTAGAACAGAAGGGACACCAAACCTTGTGATCAACTTTTTTTCTATGAATTCGATCACCACCTTCTCATTTACATGAGTTAGAGGGACGGCCTCTACCCACTTTGTGAAATAATCTATGGAAGTAAGTATATACTTGTGTTGTTTCAAGGAACTAGGTGTAATTTCTCCTATGATATCCAACCCCCATTGCTCAAAAGGGCTAGAGACAGTCATTGGTTGTAGTGGGATTGTTTCTCTCTTCTCTCTCCCAACACTTATCTGACAATTTTTACAGTTCCTAGCGTAGGTGTGAGTGTCTTTGAATAAGGTGGGCCAATAATAGTCGGCTCTTAGTATCTTATGAGCGGTGGTGTTTCCTACGAAATGTCCACCGGTGGGGCCATCATGGATCTCCTTCTAAAATTTGTTTGCATCTTCACATTCGAGACATCTTAATAATACCCCATCATAGTTAATCTGAAAGAGTACCAAATTTATGAGATGATATTGTGCAGATTTTAACCTGAGAGATATCCTTTCTCTTTGGTTGAGATTGTATGGACAAGTTTTGTGGTGTAGGAGATAAGTTAAATTATCATACCAAGACTTTGGCCCTGGGGAAATGTATGAATATTCACCACACCATAATTCCATTTCATTCTCCCAGCCAGAATATTCATTTACTTGGTCCTAAGCTTCAGCTGTGAGTTTGCACAACCCTTGCCCTTTAACTATTTTGGCACGTTTTATATCTAGATCAAATTATTGGACCACTACCATCTGGTTCCCTCTTATTTCCCCCATCTCTTGTTGAGTAAACAAGGATCATACCACAGGGTGAGGCACAATCACTTTGGTGTGGTTCTTGAGGATGTAAGACCTGAAGTGATTTAATGCCTTATATACTGCATAGGATTGTTTATCAACAGCATGATAGTTAAGTTTGGCTCC
>ML841205.1:69527-86179 GCA_009831015.1 Picea engelmannii | reverse complement strand
CTTTCCGAATATAACACCTGTGACTGGAGTGACCTCTAGTAACCTTGTTTACCCCTCTTTGGCCCTGGCTATAGTCTAACGGGGTGGTTTAGACCATTAAGCCTCCTCTTCTGGAGCTCCTATTTGGAAAGGGACATTACACTTCTCCAAATCAAACACCACACCAACTCCGGGGAAACAACACTAGTTGGCAGGCGAGTGACGAGAAAATGGCATAACTCCCCCTTGCCATTCCTCTGACCCGGAGAGCGATTAGAGTGTATAGCCCCCTGGTGAAAATACCCAATCTCTAATCAAAAAAGTTCCTCGCGTACCTGATCACATGGGATTGGAGTAATATGATTTGACAATCCTATAATATTGTACTCGAAAACTTGCCCATGCACATCTCCAAAGTTGAAATTTGTATTTTTCCCCCACTATGGAGACTCCCCACTAGCACAAGGCCTAGTATCATGGCCCTCATGCACACTGCTTCTCCTAGCGCAATCAATAGCATAGATATGAACACCATCTAATGGATCAAATGCATAATCCACCTGGTCAATCTCCATCACCTCAAACCCTAACCATCAATAATTGTCTCTATCTGATTCTCCATATACTGTTTGTTATCGCACAATTTATAGTTAAGATAATAGACGGATGGAAGGAGGTCAAACTGGTGTAACTGAACCAATCCCACCTCAATGGGAAGGTTCTTTCTGTTTAGGGAGGTAAGGCCCAGGGGAGATGTCCCCGACGACCTGAGGTTTTGAGAAGGCAAAAGGCTTAAAAAGGCTAAGTGATAATATTCCCCCTCACAAGTCACCACATGATTAGAAAGTCCGGCTTAATAGCCAATAAAGATAAAAGATAACTGGAAGTAGTAACCAAGAAGTGTCCCTGTCCGAGACAAAGCAACAAAGAAAGTATACACGTGCAAGCTTATTTGCTGGTTAGTACTTCATATAATCAATGACTTTTTGATAATAAGCAATTGAGCAATAATATTGACGAAGTAAATCAACGTTTATACAATAGCAATGATTACAATATCATTTCTCGATAAATGCTAAAGAAACTTTGGCATTCAGTGTTATAATATCAACAATTTAGAAACAATGCCTTAACCAATCATTCAATTGCTTTAGAAGTAAAACGTATGTTGCACAAAGGTGTTTATAACATAGAAAGGTGACGACAACAATAGGGTTAGTAAGATTAGTTTAGGCTAGGGTTAGTAAGAGTTAGAGGTTGTTCAAAGCTTAGAAGTTTGTTTGTGATCAGGTTACTCAATACAAGAGGTCCTAGACTAGTGCGCTACTAGGGTATATGGAGTCAAAAGAGGCTGCAATAATGAAAAGACCAAAGATAAGAGGGTTAAATGTTGAGGTGTTGCTATAGCAAGGTCTCCACAATGAAACCCTAGGGGAGAAAGGCTCATTAAGGTGTAGAAACCCTAAGCCTTAGTGCTTTCTCCTCCTTTGGGTTATTGGGAAGATGAAAACGACTAGCTTGAGGAAGAGTTCATAGGGCTAAAGACAAGAGAGTTAGAAGGTGAAGTGTTGCTAGAGCAAGGCTTCATCAAACAAACCCTAGGGGAAAACGACTCATCAAGGTGTAGAAAACCTAGGCCTTGATGCGTCTTCCTCCTTCTTAGCTCAATAACAAGGAAAAAATGGCTAGCTAGAAGAGTAGAGATAGAGTGTTGCTATGGCAAGGCTCTATCTTACTTTAGCAAATCAAAATGGCTTTTAACTTGGTAGGGACATGAGACAAGGACCTTAGCATGTGCTTGTCACCTAGGGTTTTAATGCAACAAATTATAATAACAAATGCAAGTAAATAATACTATAACCATTCAATCAAGTGTTGTAGAAATTCACTTACATAAACCATTCATTCAAGTAGCCAAACCCTAGTTGTAAACCTTCCACCAAGAAGAAATGCCAAAATAGTCCAAGAATAGTCTCCGTCAACAAGTGCGCCTCACAATTTCAGCAAAAACCCTAAGATAGGGCGCAAATTTCAGACCTCACTAATGAGTGAGTGAAAGATGATCCAAAAAGAGAGTTTTTCTCTCTTGCTTATACAGTACAAATGACCTTAATTAAATTTTAGGTCATCAAAAGGCCGACAAGGCCAAAATACACAATAATACTGTTTTACATTAAAATGTTATAAACTAAAACCTAGTCAAGTAAAAGCAAGACGTCATGCCCCTTCTAGGGTGACGCTAGCCCTTTCTAGGGCAAATGCAGCCTCCTAGAGCAAAACGTTAGCCCTCCTTGGGCTCCTCCAACCTGCCACACGTGCCAAACTGCCATGTCTGTCTGCCAAAACGTCCATGAAGTTGGATAACGTCATGAACCTCCTGGGTGACGTCCTGGGCCTTCCAAGGCCAACGTTCCAATGAAGAAGGCACAACCCCCCTAGGTAGCCCCTAGTGGATCCTTCTGCTCTTGCCTGGTGCAAACAATCTGCCCTGTCTCTGCCCCTTGCTGGGGTCTCATCATCCATCTGGTGGGCTCCTCAGCCCCATGGAGGTCCGAACTAATCATCTCCCCATGTGTACCTGTCCAATGTGGTACCTGTCCGTCGGGCATGATCCTGCACATCAACAGATACGCCCTCCATGGGCTCATAAGTCACAGGGATCATAGCAATGTCAATCACATCTAATCATCAATATTATTAAACATATGCATAGAACACCTTTTCCCAAGTTAAGTGCTCAAAGACATTATACAAGTCTGCAATGCAAATTTGGAGGAAGTGACATGGTGTCCTATTGGGATAGTGTCCACTGGAAAAGGGATGTTTCTGGAAAGGATTAAATCCAAGTCATGTAAGTGGGTGAGGTGGATGGGGATGCCTGGGCAAAGGGTGCAGTGATAGCAGAGATGGCTTACCGGTGGGTGCCTCTATGGAGGGTGAGCTGCACCTGTCATGGATGCAAATGTTTCCAAGCCCATCCATGCCTTTTATCTTATTCTTTTTCTTTCAAGAAGCTAGTCAGGGGACACTGCCCTGGCTTGGTGACCAGTGGTGGCAATGTTAGCCACATGCATTTCATGAAAATGAGAAGGCTGGCTCGTGATGAGACCCCCTTTCTCTTTGCTATGCCACTAAAAGCCACTACCCTGGCGTAGTGACCAGATGCTGGTAGTGTCATACCGCTAGATGCTCATGGACCTAATAGGCTGGCTCGTGATGAGACCCCCTATCCTCTAACCAGGTCTTGTCTTATTGTTTTTTTATCTTTTTATTGCTTTTTTCTTTCAAGAAGCTAGTCAGGGGACACTGCCTTGGCTTGGTGACAAGTAGTGGCAATGTTAGCCACAAGCATTTCACGAAAATGAGAAGGCTGTCTCGTCATGAGACCTCCTTTCTCTTGGCTATGCCACCAAGAGCCACTACCCTTGTGTGGTGATCAGATGCTGGTAGTGTCATATCGCTAGATGCTCATGGACCTAATAGGCTGGCTCGTGATGGGACACCATATCCCTCAACTAGGTCTTGTTTTATTATTTTTCTACGGGTCCCTCTGTTTCTTGTTGAGAAGCTTTTTATTGCTTTCTCGGGGATCCTTGGGCGAAGCATCTCGAAGTTTTATTCTTAGGCTTTTATTGTCAGCTGCTTTTACCCTCCAAGCCCTTTAGCCCATTCTTCCCACAAGGCAGGGTACAACCTCTAAATAATTGGCCAACCCTATGCCCAGACCAATGTAATGGGATGGACGAGCGGGAGATAAGATGGAAAATGGTATGTATGATGGGACAGACGATGACTTTTCAGAAATCCCCCAGTGGTAACTCAAAACCTATGGGCACAAGCTTGCTAGGGCATCCTGTCATTCCCTCCAGACATGGTCAAGTGGACAAGTATAAGATCCAAGCACCCGTTAGAAACAAAAGGAATTAAATGCACATATTCAAAGGTTTTGAGGATTAGAGTGACACATACCATGATACCCGGACTCATTACCTCATGGAGCAAGAACCATCTCTGATACAGGACCAAGCCGAAGGTGATGGATGCTGCTACTGCTGCTGACAAAGTGGCGTCGTTGAAAGGGAGAAAAGATGGGCCCTCCAGGGCCATGCTCAAGTTGATCTAGCTCTCGGTACTCCATGTATGGGACCTGTGGGCCTCGAGACATAATCTCCTAGTTATCCCTAAAAGTGGGGGATAACACTGTCCACTACCACTATTTTATTTCAGTGATCATCCATTTTTACCTGATAGTCCATCTTGTTCACAACATAAACAACCCTGTCTTTATTTTCTTTGAGCACAACAATGTCCTCGTTCTCATTAAGCTTCTTTAGTGCTAGATATTCTTGCTTTCTTATGTTTCTTTTGGGAGTGTTATCCCCAACTTTTAGGGATAACTAAGGAGGCGATGTCTCGAGGCCCTCAAGTTGCAGACATGGAGTACTGAGAGGCAAACAACTTGCAGTATCCACTTGTACAGATGGAGACCCTTCTCACCACCACAAAGGTCAGGACTTTCAGATGGCATCCACCACACCAGCTGGCTTTCAGAAGGCAATGGGACTTTCTCCTTGAGGTACAAGTCAGGTATTATGGTGAGTGTCATCTCAATATTTGAGGCATTTTGAGTATGTTGTATCTTATACTACTTTAGATTTCATGACATATGCTTGGACATTATGCCTCTTGCCCCGTTTCACCTTGGTGGTTGACATTGTGCCCTAGTAAGTGGTCTCCCTCGAGAATGGGTTTGCTACTAGGAACTCCTTTGAAGAGCCATTGTACCGTTCCTAGCCATACTTACCACATTCCATCACCTAAAACCCCCATTTCCTTGTCTCTTGGGATTTTAGGGTGTATTGACCCAAGAAGGGGTTGTCCCTCATTCCATGGGAAGAAGGGGCGAAAGGTCAAGCATCTCATGGCCAAGGTCTCATCCTTCTCAAAATGTCCATGTGTCAATGTGTGGCAACACCAGCACCAAACCCTAGCCCCCAAGTATGACGTCAAGCACAAAAGGAAGACGTTTTTCCCCTCCTGGAAAAATCGTTTGGCATGTGAGGGCTGGGCTAGGTCTTCCACATCATATTCTAGGTCTTCAATTCTTCATCTCTGTGATCTGGCATGTGGACCCTTGGCATCCAACTTGTGGGCTTGCAGCCCCATGGAAGCCCAAGCTAGGCTTGTTCTCCCAAAACTGTCCACCAACTAGATCCTGCAAAGACAAATGAGCACGCCCTCCAAGGATCTCAAGTCATAACATCATGATAAGTGAATCCAATCAATAAATGAGCCATCTAAGCGTGTGCATCAAAAATCAATATATCAAACAATTAATTGCTCAAAGACACTATGCGACTTATCAAGCTTGAATATGGGAGAGTTGTCGAGGTGTCCTATTGGGTAGATCTTTCCCTAGGTCAAGGAGAGTTTCCAAGAGATCCCTCTCTAAGCCATGTAAAGTGGATGAAGTGGTTGGGGTCAAAACTCAATGGGCATAGGGCCCATGAAATACAAGGGGTCGTAGTGTCTCATTCATGGTTGCTTTGTAGAGGGTTGTGTGGTAGCTTCGTCTGGAATGCATTTTTTCGAAGCCCATTAATTGCCATTCTTTTATTCTTTCATAATTTTAAGAAGAGGTTGAAGGTCACTGCCCTGGCGTGGTGACTAGATAATGACAATGTCACCCACAAACACCTAGTGGAAATGAGAAGGCTGGCTCGTAATGAGATCCCGTTTCTATCAGCCATTACCCTGGTTTGGTGACTAGATGATGGAAATGTCATACCACTAGATATTCATGGACGTGATAGGTCGGCTCGTGATGAGACCTCCCATCCTTAAACTAATTTTTTAAGCATTCTTTATTATATTGTGGGTCCCCTTTTCTCAAAGATAAGAGTTTCACTGCTTTCTTGGGTGATCCATGGGCGAAGCATCTGGAAGGTTCATGCAAGGATTTAATCTTTTACCCAACATCAATCCCTCTGGGCCTTTAGCCCCTTCTTCCCATAGAATGAGGGACAACCCCTTCTTGGGTCAATACATCCTAAAATTCCAAGAGATAAGGAGGGGGAACAATGATGGAAAGTGGTAAGTATGGTCGAGAACGGTACGATGGCTCTTTAAGGGAGTTCCTAGTAGCAAACCCATCCCCAAGAAAGACCACTTACTAGGGCACAATGTCAACCACCAAGGTGAAGCAAAAGGCATAATGTCCAAGCATATATCATGTAATCTATAGCAATCTAAGATACAACATACTCAACTGGATTAAATATTGAAATGATGGTCACCATAATACTGACTTGTACCTCATGGAGCAAGGTCCACTGCCTTCCGAAAGCCAGCTGATGTGGTGGATGCCATCTGGAAATTTGTGACCATCTATGGTGGTGAGAGGGGTTTCCAGCTGTGCAAAAGGATATTGCTGGACATGTAGTCTCTCGACACTCCATATCTGCAACCTGAGGGCCTCGAGACATAATCTCCTTAGTTATCCACAAAATGGGGATAACATCGGGCTGCTACTTGGGGACGTGTGCTCGCCGTAGAGTGCATGAGAACCACAACATCTCTTGGTAGACCTGTGCCTGGAAGGTAACATCAAACTGTCAAGTGCAGGATGGCCTAGTCATCCTTGGTCTCATATGATCATAATCAAAACCATCTAAGCCAGAAAAAGAAAATTTTGACATTTTTTCCAAAATTTCAAAACTAAGCATGAAATCAATATGCAAGTAGAGCAAAATGAAAATGTAATGCATCTAAACTAATATGAGCAATCAAAATGCAAATGCAGGGGAAAACAAAATGACTTACCTACTTACCTGGGGCCATGGGGCCCTAAAGATCACATGCTGGATGATGTCAGGTGAAGTCATAGAACCAGTGCAACCATTTGATCATCTCATCAAAGTATCTCCCCCTGTGCTTAATCATATAATACAACAAAGATAAGTCAGACACATAATAATCATGAGTATAAACACACATATAATCGATCATGAAATAAAACTCATGAATATGGATGGGAGGGAGGAAATCTCGCTGGAAAGAGAAACCATCAACCCAATCATTCCGCCTGAAAGTGTACCTACGAGATTGATCAATCCATCTCTGAAGGGGGCTACTATACATAGAGGACGACTCGTCTTCATCTTCACTGTTAAGATCATTGTTCCCTTAAGGGTGAGAAAGGATAAGAGATCCCAAGAAAACTTGTTGATTTCCCAAACAAGAGGAAACAGGGTAAGGCACAACCTTAGAGAGAAACTCCTCTGTCGGCCTCAGGGAACGCCTCTTTTTTGTCTACAGATGCCTGCCCAAAATCTCAACATGAAAGTACTTCCATTTGGTAGTGTGGACCTGAGACTGCCTTGGGATGGCCACGACCTGGTGTCTACCAAAATCTAAGAACAATGGCTGAAAGTCCTCGTAGAAAAAATCTGCATCTTCATAAGGTTATGCATCAAGGGATGAATGAAAATCACTCTGAGTATGTTGCAACAAGTCATCCTTGAAGGGGTTGAACAAATTTGTAACGATATCATTACTAGGCTGCGAAATGTATGGACCATCGAGCTATAAAAAGAGATCCTTTGAAAACATGCTTGTGTCCTTCATCCGAGAATGGCCTTCGATGTCGTAGACGGGATTTCCATCAAAGATGTAACAACTCATGTCCCATCTACGCTACCCAATGCGTATGAAATCATCAATATGGTCATCAACTATATGCGGGGGTTGTTCCATGATTTCATCTGTATCATAGAAGCTGATTACTTCTTCACAAGACTAGACAATTTCATCGTCTTCAAAAAGGACAATAGATAGCAATGTCTCGTTCATGCTTTCTGCAAGAGAAACTTCATTAAGATCCTTTTGGCAGTTTTCTTCATTTTCACAGTCATGGAACAAAGCATCATCAAAGTTTTCAAAAGGATTATAACTCATCATGTTCTCTTCTTGATGTGCAGGAGGAGCAGAGGTCTGGACGTCATCATCAAGTGGAAGGGAAGATACTTCATCTTCATCATATGTCTCACCTGGATCTTCTTCAAGCTTTTCTTCATCTATTGTTTCATCATTGATTGAAAAACCTTCTCTGCAAAGACTGTGTTTGAGCTCTTGAAAAGCGTCTTGTAAACTTTGAGTAGCTGGCCGATAATGCCTGAGAAATTCTTCTATGAGCTTTGTAGAAGAAGGGATACTCTTTGGATCACATGAGTGTGCAAGCCAATCTTTTTGACTTGATTCCAGTAAAGACACAAAAATTTTCATTAGCACATCTTCATGTAGCACATTTAAGCTCAAAGCATACATCATATAATTCACGACATGGGTGACTGCTAGAGCTGGACCACCGTCAAATTTGGGGCAACTTGCCCTCCACTCCACGTAGCAATGATTTGGATATCCAGGAATATCCTAAACATCAAAGGAAGGATAAACCTTATGGAATGCCCATGGAAAGTCCCGTGAGGCCATGGTTCCATTACTTAGGGTAATACCTCAATGGAGTCACCAGATGAGCTCAAGGGTCATCAAGGGGTGAAAGGGGAAAAAAGGAAAAAGTGGGTTCTGGGAAGGTGGAGTCGCCAGATGAGCTTCAAGAAGATCTCATCAAGAAAGGTGGAAAGGGAAAGTACCTTGGGTGGAGTCGCCAGGCAAGCTAGGGGAAAGGGTTTGGGATAGCTTGCCAAAGTGTCATTAGGGTACGAAGAAGATTCAAAATCTTCCCTGCCAACGTTGCCAAAATGGTATAGCACAAGTTGTAGGTTGGGCAAAGCCCGACCCAAGCACAAAAGCTAGTGCTACAACTTGGGAATGCTACACCCAATGTCACCTTGATGTAGGTCCTGTTGCCGTCCTTATACACACTTGCAAACGTGAGCTAAGTCCAGCTCACTTAGTGTGTCCTTGGAGGCACAATGCCTAGGTTCATAGCCCACACTGTCACTTTGACCGGAACCTCTTCCGTCTAGGCTTACTCCTAGGGAAGCTAAAGGGGGTAGACCTTAGTTACTAGATGTGTTAGATTTAGGTTCTAGGAGTTAATTTTAGTTTGTTAAGGTTAGAGGGGATTCTAATCCTAAGATGCTAAGGCAACCATGCAATGTGCAAGGGTTAGCATGAGAAGCAAGCCTTTTCCCTAGGTCAAGTAAGACTAGTGCCTAGAAATTGGGCAAGGGGTCAACTACGTTTAAAGGGTGGTTTATTACATAAATATTACAAGTTACAATTTTACAAGAAAGAATAACTCAATAAAAGAAGACCATGTACATTTACTTACAAGATTTACAATTAAAAGAATGATAGATTACAACAACAAGCTAATCAAGTTTATCTGTTCAATGTGTGCAGGATATAGAAGATCAAAGCATCAATCACATCATCATTTACACAAGATTATCATCAACACGTTACTTCATCAACAGGATTACAAAGGAGAATTAATCACAACTATTATGAAGATATTGAAGACAATCTACACTCTTTATTATTAAGCCCCCCAAGTATTTCGTTAGATTTGGTCAAGGGTTTAAATAATTAGGCTTTTCTTAAAGATTTACAAATTTTATTAGCTTTCACCAAAGCCTCCTCTTCCTGTTGCCAAATAACTGCTGGACGCTCAATATAGTATGGCAACGAGGCCAACCCTAGCAGATCCAGTCAGCCCTGACAGTAAGAGTACTTCCCGGAGAGGACACCCACCTGGAGCGCCACGGGACAGTCCCCTGCCACTACCCTCCGTTGTTTTCCTCAAACCCATTTTAGATGGTGGAGATGGTGGTCTAAGGTACCCTAAAATAGTCTATTAAGTATATATAATGATTAGGTAGACTTTTAGGTGATTTAAAGAGTGTTTAGAAGGTTCTAAAGTACTTTTTTAGTGCAAAATAATGAGATGGCCGAAACTGTTACTTGCTCAAAAAGTGTGTTGCTTAAGCTTTAACAATGAAGTGGATCAACACATATGAAGCAAAGTAAAAGAGAGAGCTGAAAGAAATAGAAATATATCACATGCACATCAATATAAGTTTGATTAGATACAATAGATCAATGGAAAGAACAACTTGCCTTAAGAGATGAAGAAAAGAAACTTATTAAGTGTTTGCCAAGTTAATCATTCAACACAATTCAAGCCCAAGACGTGGCTACCAATAGATATTAAGCAATGAATAAGATAACCACCTTATATGTTAAGCATTTTAAGATATATTAAGCATGAAAGTAAAATATGTGCTTAAGAGAGATTAAGAGCTTGAATGAAATAAACTAAGCAAGATCAAAAGCAATTATTAAGTGTGTTGCCCAATGGGCTTAAGATATGAGTTTAGATCTAAAACATAGGCATTTAAGACATTAAACCAATTAGATCAATCTCATCACATGAAAGATAAAGCATTAACACTTATCTCTACCTCTTTGGGGGGTTCCTTTCCCAACTAGGTAGGTTATTAGTTATCTTGTCTTAGTTAGTTTGAGTGTTCTTAGATCTTATTATTAGGGCAAACTTAGCAAGATATGAGCAAGAAAAAAGGTAAACGTAACAGCAAACTAAGCTACAAGCTAATCTATTAACAATCAAACAAATACCCACTCAAGGTTGAGAAGGTACCCTCACCTTCTAAACCTTGCGGCAAAGCTAGAAGAAAACTCAAAAATTTGAAGGGAAAAGCTAGATCTACCCACGTCCTACCTACCCACAAGCTTGAAGAAGAGGGGAGGCCATACCACTTCCCCTCTTACACCTGAAGCTTGAACAAGCAAACAAAAACAAGGAAAAAGTGCACTTCTAGGCTAAGAAAAGACAAGAGAGGATTAGAGATAGCTACCAAACTCCCCCAAGGGGTCTTGAAGTGTTGTGTGTGTCTCTTTGGGGCAACCAAGAGCCTCCAACCAGTTCTGATATACCTGTAAAAACTGCAAGCTTTGCTTGCTAGGATGGCTACACACAACCAAATAAGAGTTGAGGAAACCCTTGCCCTTTTGGGGCAAGAACTTTCCACAATACAAGATATAAAATTTATATAATTTTTGACCTATCCAAACAATGATATGCTAGCTGAAAATGACATGAATGTACAACAATCTTAAGAGAAAAGTAATAGATCTAGATAGTTGGAGTTTGAAAAAGCTTCAAGTGACCCTTCCCTTCTAGAAGGAGTTCCCAATGAAACTTTAGAGATGAACCTACAATACCCTTTCAAATCACAAGCATACAATAGATAATATGTTGATGTAATGAAATTAAACGACACTTCAATTTAACCCAAACATCAAGATATATAGACCAATAGGCATACGCTCTACCAAGCCTACTTAGATAACACTTTACCTAAGATCTAGTGTTGCAAGAAATAAGAAACAATATTAAAACAATGTTACCTCCCATGCATAAGAACAATAAGCATACGCTTTACCCTTCTTCTTGTCCTCCAAAGCTTCCAAAATTATATTACCAAAGAAAATGGTCTTGGAGAGGAATACTCCAAAACCCTAGAGCATAGAATGACATGAGAATGAATGAAATGACAAGAGAGAGAGAGAGGAAAATCAAGTAGCATAACAATAGCTCAAGATATGGTGTGTTGGGGAGGAGAAATGAGATCTATTTATACTTGGAGCGGCAAACCTACCTCTCTTGGATCTAAGCCAAGTGTCCACCACCAAGCAAATGAGTAGATCTCAAGGCTAGGGCACACCATCTAGGGTTTGAAAGAAAGATCTATGGTGTAGAAAAATGTAGGAGGTGTTGGGATCAAGCAAAGAGGTGTGGGAGGCCTTGCGATTGATGCCAAGGAAGGTGAGAGGTCTCAAATAATTTTTAAAAAATCATTTGTGGAGTTTCTAGAAGAGGGGGGCGTAACTCCTCTTGGAGGGGGCAAAAAAATGGTGAAAATGAAGGAATGGAGGTGGATTAATGAGAAAAAAGGAGTGGGATCACCCTAGGAGGTGATGTGGGGGTTAAAGGGAGTCATAACTCATGAGAGGGGGCCCCAAATAAGTCACAACAACCTCCACCAAGGAAAAACGTCAATCTCCCTAGGGGGGCGTGATTTTTGAGTGTAGAAGGTGGGTAAGGGGTTAGAATAGGTTGAAAAAAGTTGGGAGGCTAAGGTTATGCTTAGGGGGTCTCTCTCTAACCATCATTTCAACATTTCACATCATCTAACTCATTATTATATTTTTTACATTTTGCCATGTTTGGACTTTAGCAATTAAAATTGCTGTTTTAGACTGACTGACACTCTAGGTGGACTAACCCATGGCTAAAGTTGCTCGACTGAGCTGAAACTTGGTCCAAGGATGTAGGAGGTGCTATTCCATTTCTTTTGAGCACAAATACCCCTATCCAAAGTCCAAGGACCCATTTTTTACAATTATTGCTCAAAAATAATTAATTAATTAAATAATTAAACCTCCAAACTTAGGGAAATTTAATTAAAAATTAATTAATTAAAAAAAACTAACCTAGACTCGACGGAATTTTGCAAAACTTTCTATGATGTCTTGCATGGTCATTTACAATGAATTCCCTATATAGTTACCAAAACATAAGCCCACTAGAACGTCATTCACCACTTTGGAGGACTTATTGCAAGTGTGAGGGAAAAACTCAAGGGAAATCAGTCAGGCTGAAAAGCCCAACTGATGACCTGAGGATAAAAAACCCTCGGTGAAAGGAACTCTCCCAGTGAACCGATCCCAAGGTAACTGACCTAGACATGACTCATGCAGACCTATTACATTATTAACCCACGCAGGGGTGCGGAAATTCCAAATACAAAAATAAGTGCTGGGCCAAACACAGCCCTGTAGAACCAAAGGTCTTCAACCATACTGCATCTGACGATGCATCTCTTCATGGCACATGAGTTGACCACCGGTGCTAAATGGGCGGTCAACAGGTCCCACACTTAAAGGGTGACTAGGTCACTCTAGGGAGGCGATCCTAGTGACCCTAGGGGGAATGAGATGGGGATAGATAGAGATGGAAGTGGAGCCCCTAGAAGTCAATTCTAAATGGAGTGAAATGTGGAAAGAGATGCCTTGTAAGTCAAGTGACTGTTGCCCGAAAGGCGTAGTACTTCTCCGGATGATTGTACTTGCCCGAGACACAAGAAAATCCAACTTGCAATGATATATGTTAGTATGGATCAACAAGTTAAGATTGCTGTCCCTAATTTGCAGCAGTAGATGATAGTTTATATCAGCAAGTAAGACATTCAAATCAGCATGTAAAGCATGAGATCAATGAACAATATTATTAATGAATACGACAATAAAAAATGATTGAACAATGGCACTTTGAGGCTGAATAAAGCAAGCTGTTACAACATGTGTTTTCTGCAGAAAATTGCAGCCTTATGCCTGTAGCATTCAATGGCATGCAACAACAAAATCAACTACAGAATTAATTAATTAATTAATTCAGAACCTTAAAAAAAACCTAGCTATACTTGACGGAATTCTGCGAAATTTCGCGTGCTCTCTTACATGGTCATTTACAACATTCCTAACACAGCTACCTAGGAATAACTTCATTAGAACGTCTTTCACCACTTTAGAGGATTTATTGGGTGGGAGTGAAAAACTCAAGGGAGATTAACCCGACTGGTTAGGCCACATTAACCTCCTGAGGATAAAAAACACTCAGCGAAAGGAATTCTCCTAATGAAGAAACCCTAAGGCAACTGACCTAACATGATCCAAGTAGACTTATTACAATATTAACCCACGCAGGGTAGTGGTAATCCCGGTTACAAAATTTGTGCTGGAGGCATAAATTGCCCAGTAGAACCAAACTGTCTTTGACATACTAGCATCTGATGATGCATTACTTCATGGCACATGGAGTTGACCCCCTAGTTGAGTAGGCGGTCAACAAGGATCACCTAGATTCATGATCAACTTGCAGCAGTTGGGGAGAAGGTGATCGATGCAAAGCTAGTTAATACGACACTGAATGGTTTCTCAAAGTCTTAGGAACCATTTGTCAAGGGTATCTGTGCATGGGATAAGATAAGATAATTTTATTAATGTCCAACAAATGACCACAAAAGTAGGTCAATGGGACTGAGAACTACAAGTATGAGTACAATGTGGGAGTGCAATCGCAACTCCTAGAAAATGCTGAAAATAACATAAAGAAAGAAATCTAAAATCGGGTAGTCTCAGAAAGTGTATAACCATGACAAAGGTAAGGTGATCCAAAATATAAACGAGTATGCCCAACTCAAAATACTGTCAAGAGAGCGAGAGTGTGAGAGAGAGGTTTGACGATGAGGCTGTCAAGGTCGCCCGGATCGGACGACCAAGGGTGACGGGGGCGAACTAGGCACTAACTCACCGTTGGAGTCCTCAGGGACTATTGGGGGGTCCGAATGTATGATCCTGGGGGGATGTAGGAGCAAGGGATACTCTTAGCATCCGAGGCCGAAAGAAAGAAACTCTAGATAGAACTCTTATAGCTCGTCTGAATCTTGGGGGTTGTTTGACGGATGGGAGGCGCCTTGTTCTACATCTATCTGGAGCTCATCCCTCTAACTCTTTGAGGATGAATGGACTGATGTATTGTATGACACCTCCGAACGGTCTCGATGAGGATGATCTATCTCCCCGAGGGAGAGGCTGAGGAGAGACATGAGGTCTCACCGATCTACTGTCTAGTGCACTGTGGTACTTAGCTCTCCACTTGTTGCTTCGATCTGATGGGTTAGCTTGAAAGTATGAGGTAATCGTTCTAGTCATCCCAAGGCAGGGCGTGGCATGCAGGAATTGAGACCTGTGGCATAATATCTCCTTAATGAAGAGGGTTAGGCATCTCTGCTCTTAGTACCGAAAGAAAGTAAAGAGTGAGCCCCCTGAGTCCCTATATAGGTAGTGGTAGCATCCTTTGTGTAAAATTTCAGAACCCAACCCAGTTTCAGTCTCGCTGATTTTTTAGCCAATGTATAATGCCCAAACCCAGATTTATGACAACCAATTAAACTTAGCATAAAATAAATTTTCAGAACTGAAACATGAGGATTTTGAATATCGTTTTAACGCAGAAATAAAATATATCAACAACACATAAACTAAGAAAATAACACAGAGATTTTTGGTCTAACAACGACCCTAGAGAAACCCACAAGGGGAAAACCAGTGAGAGAGGGAGTTTTTATTATTTGTGAGCTTCAGAGAAATTCTTTTACAACATATTCATCTTCAGAAATTTAATGACAAACTTATCTCGAAAACCGTGCCAAGTCTTCACACAGGAAATGAGCAAAATTCCTCGAAATTCGTGTCATAATTTCCTGCACTCATGTACATGTCTACTCATTTTTTATTCCTCCTTGCTGTACGACTGCCTCAAAATTTGTGCCAATAGTCACAACTCAAAATTGAGCATTAAATGTTGTTCGACTGCCTTGGGAAACGTGCCAAAACCACCCAAAAAACACCATAGAAACTTTCCTCGATTTCTGTGCAAGCAAAATAGTCGTACGGACCGTACAGACTATACATAATCTGTACAATATGGACTGTTAACTCAGTTGTACTTTCTACCTCGATTTTCGTGCCTTTTTTTTTTCCTTCTATACGGAACCCAAAAATCCGTACAGTACGACCTCTTTCCTGAACTGTACTCTTCCTTGATTTCTTTGCCTTCTTTTAATGTTGTACATCTTTCTCAATCTGTACAGTACGGCCTGATATTAGTGCTATACCTTCTGCCTCGATTTCTGTGCTAGTTTGCATCCTTGGAATGCGTGCCCTAGCTCTGCAAAAATGGCCTCTTTCCTGAACTCAAATTTCTTCTTTTGCTCTCTCTAAAAAACAACCACAATGGGTGCACCCTCCTTACCCTAATCGACCTCATGAGGGAATCTCAAGAGTCACCTCATCTAATGGTTGAGATTAGACGAGATCAACAGTGGGGATAAAATCACTTTATTCACCCACTTTCCCTAACTCTCAAAAAGTCACCTTTTAATTTGCATCTCACAAATTAAATGACTAGGGTCCACATTAGGTACTTTCTCACCCCTTAGGTGCCTAGGTGATGAGAAACACTTTCCTAGGTACTTTTTAATTTAATTTTAACACTCCCTCTTACCGAGGAAAGTGTTACCACTCCAAGCTTGTCCCTGAAAAATACAAACTTGCCTTTGCCCAATGCTTTGGTGAGTATGTCTGCAACCTGCTCCTCTATGTTAAAGTTTCTGCTATTATTAGGTTACTTTCAATTTACTAGATAACAATAGCATAGACAGGATCACTGAGAGAAACACAATCACAAGAGTACACAAGCATTTATCCTGGGAAACCCTCAAGGGGAAGAAAACTCAACAAAACTTCCTTAATATAGATAGCCAATACAATGCCAAGATAATGAACCAGACAACAAAGAATATCCAACACTGAGCAACACGTCTCTCTCTCTTCCTTCTTCCAGCAACCAGCAACTGCAACTTCCTTCAATACTTGCGCACTAGATGAGTGAGCTGAGTGTGTGCTCAAAAGAGGCGCTGACCTCTCTTATTTATACAATTCTGGCACGTGTGGAAGTGTCTCTTCACTGGCAGGGCCGACTTCTTCTTCTGGGTGGTTATAACCACCTTTAATATATTCTGGGGCCTCTTTAATATATTCTGGGGCCGACTTCTTATTTAGCC
>ML841205.1:0-24960 GCA_009831015.1 Picea engelmannii | reverse complement strand
CAAGTTAATTGGGGCAAAAGATGTCCAAAAAGCATTTGGAAGACCCTACAAAACATGTTAGTCAATGTACAAAAAATTATGGAAAAAAGTTTAAGTAAAAAAAATAAAAAAATAAACCAAAAAAATGAACTTTTTGTGGCCATTTTTCAGGGAGCGTCCGTGTGGGTTCAGGAGCGTTTAGGGAGCGTGGAGGGAGCGCGGGCTGTAGGTTCGGGAGCGGCCCGGGAGCGGCTCGGGAGCGTGGAGGTTCGGTAATTGGCAGGGAGCGTGGGGGAGAGGTCGGGAGCGAGGTTCGGGAGGTCGGGAGCGCGGGGGGGAGCAAGCTTCGGGGACGCTCCCGCTCGGAGTGGTTCGGGGTCCGGACCGGGGGGGGCGTGGGGACGGTTCGGCAACCAGGACTCAAACACTATTCTCTTAAGCTATTACTAATTAAATCTAACACTAATTTAGCCTAGATCTCTAACTTTTTTGCTGTTGTTATAAATGTTTGCTACAACCATCTAACTGCAGCAAATTTTCTGCATAATTGACTTTGAATGCTAGCTAAACACTTCAGAAGTTGCTTATGACATTTGATTATCATTTTGCTTAGTAAATGCTATCTTTTCACTGTCTTTTCAAGCAATTCTGAAGAGTTTTTATTGTAGCTGTTACAATTTATTAATTGTTGTTGTAAACTTATTAACTGCTGCAATTTTATATCAGCTAGCACTTATTTTCATTGTCCATTGTCGATTGAGGTGTTATTATCATATTTGTGCTTGGAATTATTGTATATGCATGATATATTGTCTTGTTCCGGGAAGGTACATCAAACACTTCATTAACCTCATTTTTTAGACACGGACTTAGTGACTTTGGTAACCAATGATAGGGGGGAATATATCTTGACCATAACCTTAATTTCCCAGCCCTTTAGGTTATCAGGCACGACTCCCCTGGGGTAGACCCTGCCTATCCCTAAAAAGTGGGGATTTCCTATTAAGGTGACAGTGATAGGATATCCTGTTTGTTACGCCAATCTCCCTTACTTGTCTTCGGCTTTGGGCAAGTACAGATTGCGAGATAACAGGTGGAAAATCTAGCAAATAACATGTTGATGTAGTATTATGTTGCTAAAATGTCCCAAATACAACTTTTGCTTGCCTTAATGTTTTTGAATTGGATTTAGCTTGGTAGTGTTTGAAAATGTATCTTCTTTTTGTTGAAATTAGAAATTGTTTGTTGGCTTTTCTAGATGCTTACATATTTTGAAGTATTTTGGAAAAGGATTTGGTCAATTTTATTTGTACAAATGAAGCCCAAAATGTCCTAACTTGAAATGAAAAGAAAAAGTAAAGAAAAGTCATGATGATTTTGTTTGCATATGATCTTTTAGACAGCTTGTGTTTATTGTGTTTGTATAACTGATTTTGTCTTACATAGATACAACTTTGTTTCGCTATCTTTCTTGTAGCAACATCAATGGCCTTTATAATCCTTTTTCATATTTATATTTGCTCTAAGCTTTTCATGAGCATTATTAAGAATCAAGACTATTACATAAGTGAAAACTACTAGGATAGCACTGAACTGTACTAATTTAGCATCATCGAGCATTGATTCAGAAGTACTGTGATCATTTCTATTAATCCCACTTAATTCGTTGTTTTCTCAAATTGAGATAAATATGTTTTTCTCAGTTCCAGTGCTTTTTTTCAAGGAAAACCTTACAAGATGCCCCCCTCTTCCCTAGAATATCTGGATGGAGGGCAACTCAACCGCCAATCACAATAGTGGCTGGTAACCCCAACGGACTTGACCGGATTTGAGCCCGTGACCTATATATAGCCTCCTTGTTGGCAAGATGCCTTGGGTGGATGGTTCAACCAATTAAGCTAATCCTTTAGGATTTCTCAGTTCCAGTTCTTATCAGGCTAGTCAAATCATTCAATATTATTGGATCAGTGCTGCTCTACCAATTCATCTTCAAGACTTTATTCTATAAAGATATTTCCTACAATGCACCCCTTAACCTTATGATTGAAAGTTGGTTTAACCTACCACTATGATTCGGGAAGCAAGTGTATGATGCAAAATAATTTTCTGTATATGATGTTATAATCATTTAGCAGTTTTAGTCTCCACTTCTCTAAAGCTTGTGAAATATAAGCTTATTGACATGGCTTTAATTTTGCAGGTTATTGCTCAGACACTAAGTTTTGTTGAAAGGAAAGCTTCAACTTTTTCCCAACAAATGGATGTAAAGTTAAATGCTGCATCTCCAGCTGTTTCCCAACACACAGTTGTAAATGAGAATACTTGGTCTCCAGTGGTTTCTCAACAAAGATTTACAAATAGGGTTACTTCTTTTCCATATCAAGAATGTCGTATCATGCCTTCTGGTTCAGGTAAGTTGTGAAAATTTGATGTGGTTTGATGTTCTACTTTATAGTCAACTCTTGATTGCATGGCCCATGTGAACATGCATGCACTCTCTTAAAACTAATTCTTCACAATTGATATTGTATGATTTCTGTTACCCTTGAGTTGTTTGTTCAGAGCTTTGCATACACAACGAGAGAAGAAAGAGAAAGATACTTAATATTCTAGCATTTGTAATAATGAGATGCGTAAAAATTAACTACCTGTGAGAGCGACAAGAGCTGTGCAACCACCAGTTTTGTTAAGAGTTAACATAGAACTAATAAACCCTTTATATTTCCTAATTTTATTTAATAATATGACAAGCAAGTTAATTGACAAATTAAGTCATTTTCTTATCTAATCTCCTGATAAGTACATGATATGACCTTTGGACCAAATTAAAATATCCCTGACTTAACTGGTCGTAGAGAAAACAACCAGATTTACCAAAATACAAACTTATCTAGACCACGAAAATCAAAGATGTTTGCAACATGCCTTTGAGTTGTGCAACCTATCAACAATTGGAAATGATGATAATGGAAGTCTACCAATTGGAGATCCTTCGAACTGCTATCCACAATCCCACACCCTAATGCCTCCTGTATACACTACATGCCCCTCTCAAATGCACTTTAAAAATCAGATTCTAAAGCTACCACAAAAGAGGAGTAATGTTCACTGCATGACATGTAACCGGCCCGGTTCATGCTAATCACCAACCACCTCTCTAATGCTTGACCCATTAGCCAGATGAGAATCAGTATTGGCTGAAAATTTTATCCTACATGCAGTATAAGTAGCATTTGATTGCAACTCCCAAAAAGCGTTTTTTCTACACCTAGGTACCAAAGTATATCATACATTATGAACCAAGCATTTGAGGCCTCCCTTAACCAGTGAAGAATCATCCACACATGCAAATTGCTCCTCCCATGACTGATTTTTACTATTCGTTACATTCGTCCTATAAGTTGACCAACCATATTGCAGATTCATGGATGGCACTACCTTGGATAATTCTAGCATTGCTATAAGAACATTGAGTGTTTTCTTCTAGTCATTTTTACCTTCTTGTTCATTAAACCGAGATTCAACAAAGCTTAAACCAACATACGAAAAATAAAAAAAACCGCATGAACATCATGCACATGTTCTCTTTGTGTTGAGAATGGTGTAATCTTTATATGTGGCTATGGAAAACCCATATTATTGTTGAAAACTGATGCATGTCGGTAAATTTAAAAATTTACAGCATACAACCAACATACCTGTTATCCCCCACTTTTAGGGATAACTAGTAGATCATGTCTCGAGGCCCACATGTCCTAGACATGGAGTACCGAGAGCTAGGTCAACTTTGGCATGGCTTTGGAGGGCCCATCTTTTCTCACTTTCAGCGTCTCTACTCTGTGTTGTCGTTCTTATACACACTTGCAAACATGAGTTAAGTCCTACTCACTTAGTGTGTCCTTGGAGGCACAATGCCTAGGTTCAAAGCCCACGCTGTCACTTTGACTTGAACCTCTTCCGTCTAGGCTTACTCCTAGGGAAGCCAAGGGGGATAGACCCTAGTTACTAGATGTGATTTACATTATGTTCTAGGAGTTGATTTTAATTAGTTACAAGGTTGGGGGGAAGACTAACCTATGATGCAAAGGCAACAATGCAAGATGCAACTATCTACTTATGTCAAGCAAGCCCTTCCCTAAGTCAACTAAGACTAGTGCCTAAGGTTGGGCAAAAGGGTCAACTAATGTTTAAGGGGATTTTATTACAAAGATTTACAAAGATTACAAAGGTACAATTTAGATACAAGATTACAATAAAGAATGAAAGGATAGTACAACAATTATGAACAAGAGATACAAGCTTTACAAGATATAAAGGAAACCAAATAACCAAGTGCGTAGATGTGAAGGTACTTAAAGATATTTAAAGCATGAAGATCATCCACATTAAGCAAAGCATGCCCCAATAACACTTACTCTATTGGACTGCTTTTCAATGGCAACCACAACACTCAAAATCCAACAAGATGATGCCTCCAAATGGGATGCGCTATCTCTTGAGGGGTCACACCATAAAGAGCATGAAAAGAAATACTTGAAAGAACAAATGGTCAACAATACTCAAGATGACACTTAGTTAATTAATCCACCAAGAAGTAAAATTGCATGTGAAATTAAAGACAAGATGTGTGCTTGCAATTAAAGTTTTAAACAACCATAAGATATACCCAAGAAAGTGATTGCCTAAAACACTAGGTGGATTAAGGGTTGCTTAAAGATTTTTAAGATTTTAAATTCTCACCCCCTAACTAAGTGTTGAACCAAAATCCTCCTCTCCCAATTACCAAATGGCTGCTGGATGTTCAAGAAGTGAGGCAACGAGGCCTACCCTAGCTTCACAGGTCAACCCTAAAGACCCGAGTATTCCCAGAAAGGACACCACGCACCGTGAGACCATCCCCAGCCTAGCACCTTCTGTTGCCTTCCTCAAGCCCCGTTTTAGATGGAGAAGATGGTTGATTTAAGTGTCCTATTAAGTCTAATATATTATTATACCTTAGGACTAAGTTTTAAGATGTGTTTAAGAGTGTTTTAGTGACTTTTACTTGCCCGAAAATAGTGAATTAGGCCCAAAACCGAAACTTCAATCAACTATTAAAGTGTTCTTAAACCAAGAAATTATAGCATTTAAACAATGTAAGAAACTTGAGATAAAAGATGAATTGAAAGGTTATCCTTATACCATATGATTAAAGCCTTAAAACAAGAAGAAACTTGAGATGAAAAGAAAGGCAAGAACAACTTGCCAAAGAAAAGAAAAGTGCTTTAGTTTATCACCACTTAACCATTAATGTTATTGCATGAAGGTAAAGTGCTAAAAGATGAAAAGTGTTTGCTGAAATTAAAATGTGTCCCTACACAACATACATGCCCAACTTATGCTTCACAATTAGATGATGGAAAATGGCCTTAAAGATGGGTTGATTTCACGTTAAAATGATTACTCTTTAAACCACTATCAATGCATTAAACCATGTATATGTTGGATTAGAGCATCTGTAATGAAACTTGAAGAAATCTAAAGCATGTAAAAGAGATTATGCCTTAAAGTCTTAAGCTAAGATTTAGTGTGTGTATGAGATCTACCTCTAGAATATTTTAATCATTTAACTAACTATAATGTTGATGGAAATGTTTGAAATGTCGATGGACACATTAACTAACCTAGCTAGCTTGAAAGTACAACTATGCCTTAGCCTTACGATTTTGGGGATTTCTCTCCCAAGGTGTAGGCACAAGATATTATTTACAACAAAAGAAATTATACACAAGAGAATAAGCTTCAAAGAACTCACCCAAAATGTTAAAAAAATGAAGGAGAAGGGTGAGACTTTTTACCAACCCAAAGAAGGGACCTTTGGGAGTGTTGTGTGACCAAAAGTGGGCTGCAAAACCCCTTAACCTGATGAAAACCTGCAAAAACCAGCAAGCTATTGCTTGCTGGAAATGCTGCACACAACAAGAAAAGTGAGGAAAATTTTAAGTGAAAAATTGTTTTTTTGTGACCTATCTATGATTGTTAGCAAACTGAAATATAGAAGGAATGAGTAATGAAACCAGATCTGAAAAACAATGGAGTTTAAGGGGGTTTTAAGAGTAGACTCTTCTTTGAAGCTAGCCCAATAAAACCGTAGAGGTAAACCTGCAAAATGTGAGAGAGGAGCGACAAAAATAGATAGAATGTGAGTAGATCTAGATGATAAAACAAACTACTTTGAAATACCCAACTAAACACTTCACTAGATCTATGATAATACTACCACAAGATCTATCCAAACAAAATACTTTGCTTGAAACTTCTACTCTAGATCCATAAAACTTGAAGTAAGAATGAGAGAGAGAAATAGAACAAGATCACCTCAATAGTAGCAAGAAGCAACAAGAATACTCTTGGTTTCTTCAAAATCCTCCAAAGCCTTTCTATTACTTAAGAGGAGAGTGTTGTAGCAACAAGTTGCTCCAACACTCTCAAGAGCAAAATGGAAAGGAAGCACAATGAACCAAAAGAGAGAGAGATGAGGGGAAAATCAAGTAGCATAACAATAGCTCAAGATATGGTATCAAATGAGTGAGGGAGGGGTTCTATTTATACTTGGGAAGACAAAGCTACCCCTCTTGGATGAGTTACAAGTGTCGCACATTAAAGAAAAGTCACTTTTAGGGTTTTGGTAAGTTAGGGTTTTGGCATGGATGGATGAAGTGGAAATGAGTTGGAGTGAGTTGGCAAGGCTTTGATAAGTGAAATGATGAGTTGTAGGGTCTAGGGAGGCACACCAAGGGATATAATAAGTCTCCCATTAATTGTTTTATTATTTTTTTACTTTTTGGAGACTTTCTAGAAGGGAGGCACACCACTCTAGGAAAAGTGACGTTTTTTCTTAATGGCTAGGTGAGGGGGTGATGTGAGGGTTGGAAAAGGTTAGGAAATGTTAGGGAAGGTTAGGAAAAATCTCTCTCACCTTTTCCATCATTACTTTCATCCATTTGCTTAAAAATTACAAAAATGACATTTTTCCAATGTCATGACTTAGCAATTAAAATTGTTGTTTTTGACTGACTGACACTCACGGCGGACAAACACCTATCAAAAGTTGTCCGACTGAGCTGAAACTTGGTCCAAGTGTGTAGGGGGTGTCTTTCCATTTCTTTTGAGCCCAAGGACCTAGTTTTACAATATTTGCTCAAAAATAATTAATTAATTAAATAATTAAACTCCCAAACTTAGGAAAATTTAATTAAAAATTAATTAATTAAAAAAGACTTATTTAGACTCGACTGAATTCCGCAAAACTTTCTAAGATGTCATACATGGTCATTTACATCATTCCTAAACAATAGTTACCAGAGGATAATCCCATTAGAATGCCTTTCACCACTTTGGAGGAATTATTGCTGGTGGGAGGGAAAAACTCAAGGGAAATTAATAAGGTTGAAAAGCCGAATTAATAACCTGAGGATAAAAAACCCTCAATGAAAGGAACTCCCCTAATGAAGCAATCCCAAGGTAACTGACCTAAATATGACCCATGTAGACCTATTACATTATTAACCCACACAGGGGTGCGAAAATTCCGTTTACAAAAAGAAGTGTTGGAGGCATAAATTGCCCGATAGAACCAAACTGTCTTCGACATATTAGCATCTGATGATGCATCTATTCATGGCACATGGAGTTGACCCCCCAGTTGGATAGGTGGTCAACACTCTGTCAGCAACATCAACATTCATCACCATCAGTTTGTTCTTGTATCAGAGATGGTTCTTGCTCCATGATGTAATGAGTCCGGTTATCATGGTATGTGTCACTTTGATCCTCAAAACCTTTGAATATGTGCATTTAATTCCTTTTGTTTCTAACAAATGATTGGATCTTATACTTGCCCACTTGACCATGTCTGGGGGGAATGACAAGATGCCCTAGTAAGCCTGTGTCCGTAGGTCTTGGTTTGCCACTGGGGGGATTTCTGAAAAGCCATCGTCCGCTCTCATCATAACACCACTTTTCCATCTTGCTTCCCGTTCATCTATCCCATTACACTTGTCCGGGCATTGGGTTGACCTATCATTTGAGGATTGCACCTTATCTCGTGGGAAGAAGGAGCTAAAGGCGTAGAAGGTAAAAGCAAGCTGGCAAAAGATAAAAGCCTAAAAATAAAACCTCGAGATGCTTCGCCCAGGGATCCCTGAGAAAGAAGTAAAAGGCTTCTCAGCAAGAAACAAGAGGGACCCAATAAAAATAATAAAACAAGACTTAATCAGAGGATAGGGGGTCTCATCACGAGCCAGCCTATTAGGTCCATGGGTATCTAGCAATATGACATTACCACGAGTTGGTTACCACACCAGGGTAGTGACTCTTGGTTGCATGGCCAAGAGAAAGGGGGTCTCATCACGAGCCAACCTTCTCATTTCTGTGAAAGTACTTGTGGGTAACGCTACCACCACTGGTCACCACGCCAAGGCAGTGTCCCCTGATTAGCTTCTTGAAGAAAAAACAATAAGAATAAAGAATAAAAGGCATGAATTGGGTTTGGAAAAACTTGCATCCAGGACATGTGCAGCTTGCCTTCTACAAAGGCACCCACAGGTAAAATTTTGCATCCCCTTGCTCTCATTGCACCCATTTGCCTGGACATCCTTATCCTCATCACCCACTTACATGGCTCAGATGAAGTCTCTTCCAGAAACTTTCCTCTTCCAGTGGACACTAGCCCAATATGACGCCCTGTCACTTTCCCCCAACTTGTATTACAAGCTTGTATAATGTCTTTGAGATTTTAACTGGGGTAATAGGGGTTTTATGCACATGTTTAATAATATTGATGATGAGATGTGATTGACATTGCTATGATCCCTGTGACTTATGAGCCCATGGAGGGCGTAGCTATTGATGTGCAGGATCATGCCCGACGGACAGGTACCATGTTGGACAGGTACACATTGGGAGATGATCAGTTCGGACCTCCATGGGGTTGAAGAGCCCACCARATGGATGYTGAGACCCCAGCAGGGGGCAAAGACATGATAAAGGGGTTTGTACAGGAGAGAAGGAAGACGTCTTGCAGAGGCACCTCGACACACCTTGACCTAGGGGGGTTGTGCCCTTCTCAGTGGAACGTTGGCCTTGGAAGGCCTAGGACGTCACCCTTCATAACCATGACGTCACCTAGCAGCATGGACGCTTTGGGAGATAGCTGGGGCAGTTTTGGCACGTGTGGCAGGTTGGAGAAGCCCAAGCAGAGATAACGTTTTGCTCCAGGATGTTGCATTTGCCCTAGAAGGGGCTAACGTCACCCTAAAAGGGGCATGACGTCTCTCTTTAGCTTGATTAGGTTTTAATTTTAAGCATTTAATGTAAAACAATATGATTTTTAGTATTTTGGCCTTGCCAACCTTTTTCATGACCTAAAATGTAAAATTAGGTCATGGTACTGTATAAATTGAGGGTTTTTACCTTCATTTTTTCATCATCTCTCACTCACTCATTAGTGAGGTTTGAAATTTGCGCTACACTTGGTGTTCTTCGCTAAAATTGTGAGGTGCACTTGTTGAAGGAAGGCATTTTTTGGAATTCTATTGGCATTTTTGGGATTTCTCTTGATGGAAGGTGTTACAACTAGGGTTTGCTATGTTATTTCTTGGTGAAATGTAAGTAAATTTCTGCAAAACTTCTTAAATGAATGGTTGTATTGTCATTTCTTGCATTTATTGTTATGATTTGTTGAATAAACCCTAGGTGACAAGCACACATTGTAGGTCCTTGTCTCATTTCCCCGTCAAGATTTTGAGCTATTTATTGAAGAGAGATAGAGCCTCGGCTTAGCAACACTCTTTTCTTCCTCTTCCATGCTAGCCGTTTTTCTTGTTTATTGAGCTAAGAAGGAGAAAACGCATCAAGGCCTAGTTCCCCTACACCTTGGTGAGTCGTTTTTCCTAGGGTTTGCTTGGTAAAGCCTTGCCATAGCAACACGTTGCCTGCAAAACCTCTTGTCTTGGTTTCATGCCATCTTTTTTGCTAGCCGTTTTTGCCATTAAGCTAAGGAAGGAGGAGAGAGCACTGAGACCTAGTTCACCTACACCAAAGTGAGCCTCTCTTCCCTAGGGTTTCATCCTTGAGGCCTTGCCTTAGCAACACCTCAAGGTCTAACCCTCTTGTCCTTAGTCTTATTACTTTCTCTTGATCCTTCAACTTTTGTGTCCTCTACTTTTGACTCCATTAACCCTAAAGGCACTGATCTAAAGACCTCCTTTGTCTTGAGTAACTTGATCACAACTTCAATCAAATACTTTGAACAAACCCTAACTATTCTAACCCTAGCCTAAGACTAACCCTACTAACTAATTGCCGTCGTCATCTTTTGCTATTAACATCATTGTGCAGCTTACGTTTTACTTGTGAGCAATTGAATGGTTATTTAAGGCATTATCTAAATAAAGTGTTAATTGTTACATTGAATGCCATGTTTCTTTAGCATTTATTGAAGAAGTGATATTATACATTGTTGCTATTATATAAACATTGACTTCGTCAATATTTATTGCTCAAATTGTTTATATATCAGATAGTTATTGATTATATGAAGTACTAACCAAGTGAGTAAGCTTGCATATATATTTCTTGTTAATTTGTCTCGAGCAGGTACATATCCTTTTGGTTATACTTCTCTTTATTGGCTGGTTACCGGACTATCTGCTCGGTGGTGACTTGTGAGGGGGGAATTTATCTTTTATCCTTCTATCCTCTGCCTTCTCAAAACCCCAGGTCATCGGGGACGTCTCCCTTGGGCTTTATCTCCCTAAACAGAAAGAACCTTCCTATCGGGTGGGACTGGTTCAGTTACGCCAATTTGTCTCTTTACATCTGTCTTTTATCCTAACTACAAACTGCACGATAACAATACCAATACATCTTGCATATATCAGGATCACTGAAAGTGAAAAATCACAGAGAGAACACAAGTATACCCTGGGAAACCCTCTTGGGGTAGAAAACCCAGCCAAAACTTCTCTTTAGATTCTTCAACAAAGTATAATAACAATACAAGACTTTAGAGTAACTAGGTAGGACTTAGAGGGATGAACAATACCTCTGTTTCAGCACTTACAAACTTCACAAATAGCTGAACTAACACTTATAGTAACAACTTGACAAACTCACCAAAAGATAATTGACTTTCCTTCTTGTTGTAGCATAGTTATGGCAGCTTTAACATATTATTTGTAGCAGCCTTATATCAGCAAGGAACAACATAAGACTTCAACAAGAATAGAGTGCTTGTATCAACAATATACTTCAACAACTGGCTGCCATATACCAACAAAAGACTCCAACAACTAGCAGCCATATACCAACAGAAAATTCCAGTAGATATCAGTCATATACCAGCAGAAAATACTTCAGCAAGATGCCTTACCTCAACAGAAGACTCCAGCAAAACAAAGGTATATAAATGGTAAGTGAATGCCCCTTTTTATAGGTTGGTTTGGCTCCCCTAAGTAGCCCCCTAAGAATGTATGACAACTGTATAACAACTGTCATACCTGCCCTCCTTTGGCTTCCAAGAGTCACCTCCTAAAGTTCTCAAGAGCCACCTCCTAATGCTCCCAAAGGTCATTTCCTTTGTCTCTTCTAGAGGCTGCCCTAAATTGTTGTCTTAGGATTGTATGACAACTATTATACAACTGTCATACCACCACCCTAATCAACCCCCCTAAGCTGGCCACTCCAACCATCCTAAGCAACCCTCTTAAGCAGCCTCCCTAAGCTAGCCACTACAACCTCCCTAAGCAACCCTCTTAGAGGCGCTATGAGGTTGACACAGGGCATATGGTTGTCTTGGCATAAGGTTGACACTTGTCATGTGTTTGATGTTTGACATAAAGTTAACACTATATCAAAACTTTATTTACATGGTTAGTTACAATAGGGAAAATAGTTTCCAAAGCTATATAATTCAACACTCCCTCTTAGCAAGAAAGGTATTTTCCTAGTACCAATTGTTACATCTGTTGTCGTCCTTATAAACACTTGCAAACGTGAGCTAAGTCCTGCTCATTTAGTGTGTCCTCAAAGGCACAATGCCTAGGTTCAAAGTCCACGTTGTCACTTTTACTTGAACCTCTTCTGTCTAGGCTAACTCCTAGGGAAGCCAAGTGGGCTAGACCCTAGTTACTAGATGAGATTTACAATTAAATGTTCTAGGAGTTGGTTTTAATAAGTTAAAAGGTCAGGGGGAATCTAGCCTATGATGTTAAGCAGCAAATTCAAGATGCAACAATTAGATATGAACAGTCAGGCCATTTCCTAGGACAACTAAGACTAGTGCCTAAGATTGGGCAAGGGGTCAACTAAGTTAAAGGGGAGATTCGTTACAAGATAATTACAAGTTTACAAATATTACAACAAGATACAAAAGGAATATCTAAGATTACAAAGCTAAACTAGACTAGATACACGATATACAATATACTAACAAGTTGCTTGAAATGTGTAGGAAAAGAAGATATTCGAGATGAAATAACCATCAACACATCAAGCCAAACATGCTCACAATAGATAGAACTCTATTGGATTGCTTATCAATGACAAAAGTACGCAAAACACTCAAAACCCAATCAAGAGAATGCCTCTCGGTGGATGTGCATTTCTTGAAGGATCACACCACAAATACAGGAATACAAGATAGATGAAAAGCTTGAAAATGTAAAGTACTCCAGATGACAAAGAATAAACCACTTAGCTATTATTCCACAACAGATAAGTTAACTTGCATGTAAATAGAAAGATAATGAGATCAGTGCTTGCAAGTGTGAAATTAAATCACATATGTTGTAGACCAAGGATTAAGTTAAGTGATTAATCTGAGATTTATTTTGATCCTATCTAAGTGTCAACCCAAAACTTTCCTCCCCCAATTACCAAGTGACTATTGGATGCTCAAGAAGTTAGGCAACGAGGCACATCCTAGCTTCACACGTCAGCCCTAGGATCAGAGTACTCCTGGAATGGACGCCGCACGTCGGGAGATCGTCCCCGGCCTAGCACCTTCCGTTGCCTTCCTCCGACCCCATTTTAAATGGCGAAGATGGTTGGTAATGGTGTCCTATTAAGTCTAATTAATTTATTAGACCTGTGAGCTAATTATTGCAATGTGTGTTTGAGTGCTTGTAGATTGCTCAAAAATGCCGAAACTGAAAATTGAATAATGTGAAGGATGAAGGCTTTAAACAATGAGATTGCAAGTTAATTATTAAGTTCTTAGATTATGAGATTGCGCATGTAAAGTGTAAGAACCGAAAGTAACTTGCGAAATTGAAAAGCGATTAATTAAGCCTTAAGAATATCAGTGATTGCATGCATGTATATAAGATAGAAACTTAAGAAATAAATGTTTGCATATAAAATAAATGACAAAATCAAAAGATCCACTATGCCTCCACGGGCTCTAAACTAGCATCTAGGTGTGAGATCTACTCTAGATTATTTTAGATTTTACGCATGCATGTAGAGATCACAACTAATCTAGATAAACTAAGCAAGGGAAAACAGAAAGGAAATCTAACTGAACTTGCAAAGTAGAGGCTGAAAAGAAAGGAATGCAAGCCACTTGGGTACACTCCTTTGGGCTTGCTTACAGTGATTTAGAGAGAAGAGAAAGAGGAGAAACTGTGACCACTTCGAAAGGAATCACTTGAGGGTGTGTTGTGCTTGAAATTGGGCAACATGTGCCCTTAGCCTGGCGATAAACTGCAAAAATCAGCAAGCTATTGCTTGCTGATTTGAGCTGCAACACACTCAAAAAAAGGTTATGAAATTTTTGTTCTTCAACAAAAACTTCTAACATACAAAAACCAGAATTTTATATTGATTAAATTGACCTATCTAAGCAAGTTAGATACCAAAAATTGAATATGAAATAAGAACAAAAAATGCTTGTGAAGTTGAAGTGAAGATGAGGGTAGATTTGTCCTTGAACCTATCCCAACAACCCCTTTGAGATGATCTACAAAACTTCCAATAAATCATGAAATGAAATAGATAACGATTGCATGCACTAACAACACAACATAGTTTCCATCATTAGTAAATTCAAAAAAACATATACGCTAGCAATTATACAATTACTAAGCCTAGCCAAGTAAATTAATTTACCCAACAATCTATTCAATAACACAATAATATTCAAAACAAGAGCAGTATCACATCATGAATACATGGATCATCGAGACAAATCTTGAAATCCCCGAGTCCTCCAAAGCAATTTCTTGTATTATCAAATGGGAAGAGGTTGTAGCAACAATGTTGCTCCAAGCTCTTCAAGGACCAAAACCAATGAAGCAAGATGACAATAATGAGAGAAAGAGAGAGGGAGATGGAGAGAATTTGGTAGCATAACAATACTATGAAGAATGGTAAGGAATGAGGGAATAAGAGGTCTCTTAAATAGCATGAGAAGCTAAGGAGACCCCTCTTTGATCTTCAACACTTGTCAAAAATCCAAAGGGAAAGACAACTCAAGAGGAAACTCAACCAATGGGGGCGTGAGCTTTTAGGTTGAGTGAGAAAGGAATGTGAGTGAGTTGGATGGGTGAAGTGGCCTCATAGAGGAGGCACATTGGCTAAGTAGGAGACCCACGCCTCTCATCCAAGCAATTTCCAATTCAAAGCTTGAGGTTTCCACTTTGCGAAGAGAGAAAGTGTGAGTTCAAAAGAGGAAGGCGTGAGGAATGGAAAAGAGTGTGGAGGGATGTGAGGAGCACACGCTCAAGGGTGAGGTGGAGAGGATAGGAGGGACGCAAGTAAGAAAGGAGGGACCCACGCTTTAATTAAAGGTGAGTTTCCAAAATTAAATGGGAAGGGGGACGTGTTCCTCATATGGGGGTGCAAATCCCAAGGGGGATTTAATTAAATGAAGTGGGTAAACGGGTGTAAAGGTTAGGAAGGGTTAGGTGGGGCCCCTCTCAATCACATTGTCACGTTAACTTTACCTTATTTGCCTAATTATTACAAAATTGACATTTTCCCATGTCTTGGGTTAGCAATTAAAATTGTTGTTAACCGACTAAGACTCCTTAGTGGACAAAACCCTAACAAAACTTGTCTCACTGAGTTGAAACTTGGTCCAAGGGTGTAGGGGGTCTCATTACATTTCTTTTGAGTACAAATACCCCTATCAAAAGCCCAGGGACCTAAGTTTTACATTAATTATCCAGAATTAATTAATTTAATTCCCAACCTTAGTAAAAATTAATTAATTAAAAAAAACCTACTTAGACTCTACTAAAAATCATGAAACTTTGCGTGTTGTCTTACATGGTCATTTACAACATTCCTAAACACTAGCTACCTAAGAATGACTTCATTAGAATGCCTTTCACCACTTTGGAGGATTTATTGCTAGTGGGAGTGAAAAACTCAAGGGAGATTAATAAGGCTGGTTAGGCCAAATCAACCTCCTGAGGATAAAAAACACTCAGTGAAAGGAACTCTCCTAATGAATACATCCTAAGGCAACTGACCTAACCATGATCCATGTAGACCTATTACATTATAAACTCGTGCAGGGGTGCAGGAATCCCACTTACAAAACTGTGTGCTGAAGCAAAAAAAATGCCCTATAGAACCCAATAGTCTTCGACATGTTTTCATTTGTTGATGCATATCTTCATGGTACATGGAGTTGACTCCCTAGTTGAATAAGCGGTCAACATATGGCTCCACATGGGGACGTGTGTTCGATCTTCTCACATGGGACGGAGAGCATACGAGAATCCAACATCTACAAAAAGGTGCTCACCAATATCCAACAAAAGCATACATATATTCAATGAATAAATAAAGTGATATAAACACATCCACATGATGAAATAACTATTGTACAACATCATTAATCCAAAATGAAACTATGTTACAAAAATAAATCTAAGTACATAATCACGTAATGAATGAAATAATATAAAATTGAAATAAAAGAGAAAGGTTAGAGATACGTTACAACCGTCCATGTACTGGATGATACATTACAGCCGTCCATGCACTGGATGGAATGAAGCCACAAATGTCTTAAACATCCTTGTCCAGGATGACTCACAGAAGATCCCTTCCCAAGTTTTATTAACTTGAAATTTTTCGCGAGAAAGAACCAACCAAGAATCATGCTCCTTTTTCCCCTCAACCAAACACTGGAATATGACAAGCCGTGTAAACTTTTAATACTTTGTTGTTTATGACTGCCAAGGTGGAAGGGAAACCAATACACATAATGGTATGACATTGATAAACTGAAGTTGCCTTCCATTTTCTCATTATTCTATACAAAATCCTCTTTTGGCTGGGAGGTCGGAAATGAACATGTCAACGGAACCATTATACAGTTTTCCTCAAGGTTGTCAAGGTTCTCCTTCAAAGAGATTGGTTCTGCGGGAGGAGGGTGGGGACTTGAATTATCTAGATATTCAACACTTTCAAACTCAAATTCCTTTATCTCCTCAACATAAATGACTGACTCATCCATGGATTCATTCAGAATTTCCCCATGAACTTCCTTATCCTTTTCACTATGAAGCTCAAGTTCAAGGGGGTCCGAATATTCATTATGAATCTCAGTATGGTTAGTTTCCATGATTTCTAAGTCATCTTCGATGGCCATAAACTGTTCGTTCATGGCTTCACACTATTCAACATGGACATACTGCATGTTAAAAATGACTTCTTTAAGCTCCTCAATGGGACCTGGTGGAGAATCAATCATCATATCCAAACTCATTGTTTTCATATCAGGAAGATTCTTCCTCTTCCATTTTTCCATAAAATCATCAAAACATTCATTGTAAATTTCATCTTGATCATCCCCAAATCTTTCCAAAAAGTTATGCAAAAAATATCGTATGGTATTGATCGAATTATCTTCATGAAGAAGAAATCAATCACAAGCACTTCCCTGACCCTCCAAAAGAGTCTAGGAAAACAATATCATAAGAGCATCGTCATAGATAGGTGGATTATGCCAATCATCAATTAATTGCCAAAAGGCCTTGACATGAGCACAAGCATCACAACCCTCCTGAAATTCAAGCACATTGTCAATAACATCGTCAGATATATTATTAGGATAACCAACTATTCCTAAAAAATTAAAAGGCTTCGTGAGGTCGCTCGTTGAAAAAGAAAAAATCTGGGACCCAAAAGATTAATAAGGATCCGACAAAAAGGGAAACATGCTAACTTCATCCACAAACTTTTTCAAGTTCAAGGATGAAAACCCAACAAGCCGTGAGTTCCTTCTTGAAGAATACTTTGTCAAATTATTTTTAAAGTGGAGTCGTCGGATGACCAGGTTTATTAACAAACAAGAGCATCAGACAAAGCAAAAACAAGAAGGAAAGCACAAGTTAGATTATTGAGTTGGAACAAGAATTGGATATTAGTGAGTGCTTCTTTTCCAAGACCTTCAAGCAGCCCACAAAGATTGTTGCTTGTAGTATACCCGACAGATTTGTTCAATGGAGTCGCCACTTGGAAAAGATTCACACGAAATCAACCAATGTAAGTTCAAAGAATTTTAGGGACTGAAGTTTTTTATTGTTTAGTTCTTAAAAAATAAGTTAAGTCATTTTGACCAAGGATAAATGACTTATCCCCGGCAACGGCGCCAAAGATGTTGTCGTCCTTATACACAATTGCAGACGTGAGCTAAGTCCTGCTCACTTAGTGTGTCCTCGGAGGCACAATGCCTAGGTTCAAAGTCCACGTTATCACTTTGACTTGAACCTCTTCCGTCTAGGCTAACTCTTAGGGAAGCCAAGGGGGGTAGACCCTAGTTACTAGATGAGATTTATGATTAAATGTTCTAGGAGTTGGTTTTAATAAGTTAAAAGGTCAGGGGGAATCTAGCCTATGATGTTAAGAAGCAAATGCAAGATGCAACAATTAGATATGAACAATCAGGTCGTTTCCTCTTAATGTGTTGGATCTTGAGATCCTTCTGGATCTATGGCAAGAGATCCCTTCTCCTACAAATACCCTTTAATGCTTAACCATTTAAACATATGTGAGTACATACCTCTGATAGCATTTGCCGGTAGTGGCACCATCTGGTAGCAGCGATAATAATTACCAACTCTTAAGAACTTCAAGGATGACTGCAACTGGTACTACAGTTGATACTTCAACTGATACCGAGACTGCAACTTATTCTGAAACTGCAACTGCAACTCCAACTTAGGGTTTTATGAGGAAACCCTAATTTTTCAAACTTCAAATTTTGAAATTCTGATCCAGGGGTTGGATGCGTTGAGACGAGGCGAGTATGCTGGTACAGTCAAATTTCTGAAAATCCAAATTTTGCCCCCTCAAACTTGTCCAACAGATTTCTGGACTGGTTTTTTGGTACTTCTGGTACTAGTGAAAACTAGGGTTTCACTTTTCAGGAGATCTAACCACTGAAAAGGTGCACTGAAGGTGCCAAAGAGTTCCTTGAGGAAGGGCGCACTTTTCTAGATGGCTTTTGGGCTGAAATTCCTCTTCAATAAAAATCCCTAATTTTCATGTACGACAATAATGACGTTTTTCTTCTTCTTGTGAAAGATGCTCTCTTCGGCTTAGCTCTGATTCCATGTTAAGGTTTAAGCTATTATTAAGTTTCTTTTCAATTCACTAGATAACCATAGCATAGATAGGATCACTGAGAAATACACAATCACAAGAGACACATCATTTATCTTGGGAAACCCTCATGGGGGAGAAAACTCAGCAAAAACTTCCTTAATATAGATAGCCAATACAATGCCAAGAGAATAAGCCAAACAATACAGAAATTCCTCTCCCAAGTATGCACCTCTCTCTCTCTTCCTTCTTCTCCAACTGCAGCTACAAACTTGCGCTCTAATGAACAAGTGAGTGAGTGAACAAACGAGGCACTGGCCTCTCTTATTTATACAATCTGGCAGGTGCTGAACTGAGGTGTCTTTCCAATGGCAAGGCCGACTTCTCATTCTGGGTGGTTATAACCACTTTAATATATTATGGGGCCTGACTTCCCATTTAGCATATTACAATTAGGGTTTGACCAATCCGCAAAAGGGGATTTGGTCATTTACAATGACCGACATGATCAATCCACAAAAGGGGATTGATCTAATGAATAATACATCAATAATAAAATAGAATACTCTTTGCAGTTACAATATTTCAACAGAAACACTATGAAATCTGTTATAATTTCATAAAATACCAAGAAGGGGGAGGTAATTTGAGGTTAGGCCTTAATTTGTAAATCATTTGTCTCAGCAAGATTAAAAATTAATAAAGTTCAAATTTCAAGGCAATGAATGGTGGGTTATCTTCTTATAGTTAACCTTTTGCTTAGACTACTAATATGCCCTATTATTCTAGAGCGAATTGAAAATACAAAAAAATATGAGTTTATTTAAATTGCCAATCCATAGTTGGACAAGTAACAAGCCTTGTCAAAACTAAGGTGCAAAGCAATTGTTTAAGCTTGTTTAGGATCTCGTTTTATTGGGAAGCTTGGTTTTGGAGGTATTGCTTGTAATACTTGTATCCATGGTATTCCAAGTCTAGTTGTGTAGGCAAGAGGTGACTCTCCCCTTGGTCCAAAGTTATCACAGAGGCGATATACAATTGTAGTTGAATATTTATATGAAGGTTCTAGTCTGTATCAAATCCTAAGGATATCATTTTAACCTAGATACCCTAGGTGGGATGTGTATGCTAGTGACACCGTTTGTTGTGAACTCTATCGTAGTTTAGGGGAGTAGGAGGACCCTGATAGTAATTGTTTGTTTGGTTGGGTGAATAATAATGTTTTGGTAATCCGGTCTCCTTTCCTTAAGATAAGTGTTATATTGCTAGGATGAAATGGACTTTCATGGTTAGTGAATGGTTATGTGAATAAGTTGCACTGCACTATGTTCTTTATGTTTATGAATGTGATTGGTTAGCTCGCTATTGCATGTTTAGGAAGGAGATTGCACTTATAATAGAGGAACACTTGCATTTTTTTCAGGGCTCCAAAATGGCTGAGGACCTAGAAGGTATTACTTTACTGTAGTTAGTGCTTTGTACCCATTTAGTAGCACTTTCCAAGTGTCCTTTGTGTGGGTGATATCATCATGATTGGTAGATAATGGAGCATGTTTAAGCTACCAATTCCTTGGTATAAAGGAGAATCAGATTCCATGAAAAGGAAATGGATCCTTCTTTTGGGGCATATGCAAAAGAGGAAAAACCAGAGGAAACATGGTGGCTAGGGAAAAGCCTCAATCACGGGAAGGCTTAGCTTCACCATCCTCCTCAAGGAAAAGCCATTGTGATTTTGAGGCTCAATTTATATAGAATCTCTAGAGTCCATATTGTTCAATTTTCACCAGGCTAGGCTCAAGCATGAGGTTTATTTCAATTTTAGCATTTACTTGAACCATAGACAATTGTAGCTACACCATAAACAATTTGCTGCAGTAACCAAGATCACAAGAAGAAATACCATGCACAAGTACACAAGAAGTATCTTGGGAAACCCTTCTCAACAAGGGAAGAAAACCCAGTCAACCCTTTGTTATATTCTTCAAGAGAAAGACCTCCCACACCATAGACCTAGCACACAAAAGGGTACTCACAAAACAAAGAAGGTTAGCGCCCAAGAGAGGTGCGCACTTCAGCTCTAGAAGTTGTACTTGTTGAAATTTCCAAAATCACATGTGTGTTGTGTTTCCTCAATTGGGAAATCACCTTTATTTATACTAGACTAGACACATCAAAAGTGGTGTCTATTGGCACAACAGGGCCAACGTCAATAACTCAGAATATAATTAATAATTACAATATTAATTATGTTTTACATTAATTATCTTTCACTTTATGGTGGGGCCGAATTGTACCCTTTACATCACAATTAGGGTTACAGGTAAATCTAACTCTTAGACAATATAGTAAGGGATCTCACACACCCACTAGTGCTCAACCACTAGGGGCATGTCCACCTATGCTCAGCCATAGGGACGTCCAACTCAACATATCTCTATCTCACTGCGTCTCACAGGAGAATCATTTGGACACACACTCACTAGTGCTCAGCCTCTAGGATCACGTCCACCTGTGCTCAGCCACATGGACGTCCTACTCAACAGATCTCTATTTCACTGAGTCTCACAAGAGAACCATCTGGAGTACCACATCATCTCAACTCTCTACATAGAGGAGAATAGTAAACCCATCACATGGGCACCTTCACCCTTCACAGGGGTACACATCGTTTCATCTCAAACAACACACCCATCTCATGGGCATCTTCCCCACACAGGGGCACATAGCGTTCCATCTCCGTCTCAGAGAGAAATGACACACCCATCTCATGGGCATCTTCCCACACAGGAGCACACAACGTTCCATCTCTGTCTCAAAGAGGAACAAGACACCCATCTCATGGGCACACCCAACTCATGGGCTCTCTCACAGACTGACTCACTCAGTCTGTGTCCTGGAGGATGTCTCACGCAACTGTAATCATCAACACTCCCTCTCAACTAGGGAGGCATTCTCCACCAGGCCAAGTCTCTCACGGAAGTACTTGAACTTCGTCTTGGAAAGCGGTTTGGTGAAGATATCTGCAATCTGCTCATGTATAGGAAGGTACCGCACGTGTACTGCTTTCCTCTACACCATGTCTCTGATATAATGATATTTTATCTGAATGTGTTTTGATCTATCGTGAAACACAGAGTTCTTAGAGAGATTCAAACAACTCTGGTTATCACAATGAATAATGATAGGATCCATCTCATGATCAAATAAATCTGTCAGGAGCTTGCGAAGCCACATTGCTTTGCAGACTGCCACACTCAATGCTATATATTCTGCTTCTGCGGTACTCAAGGCCACAAAGCTCTGTTTCCTGCTGCACCAGGAAACCATGGCAAACCCCAAGGTAAAACAACAACCAGATGTGCTCTTCCGATGCACTGCGCTCCCTGCCCAATCTGCATCGGCATATCCCTGCAAACTCAAGTCTACACTGGAGGCATATCTCAGGCCATATCCAATTGTGCCTCGTAGATATCTCAATACATGCTTCGTTGCTATCCAGTGAGTCTGTCTTGGCTGACTCATGAATTGACTAAGTACATTCACTACATAGCATATATCAGATCTTGTAATGTCCCGTTTTTCCTAGGCAGTCGGAATACCGTGGTGGTTTACACAATTTCCCGTAAACCATTAGACGGATGAGTTAGGGAAATGATATTGGTAAAGTCACTTTCAAATTATAAAGTGAAAACTTAGGAAAAGTGAGTTTATTAATATTAAACCCCTCTTTGAGGGTATTTCTCTCCAATTATTAATTAAATGAATATTTTAATGGAGAAAAAGAAAAAGTGAAAGAATAAAAGGACAAGCGAGGATTGGAAAGGACATTATTGACTATTCATTTTGAAAAATTGAATTTGGTGAAGAGCTCGGTGAGCAAACAAGGGTTTCAGCTGGAAACCCATTTCGGCACTCGGATTCGGTAGTGAAACCATCTGTCCTAGTCGGGAGATTGGAGAAGCCATTCAGGCTTTTCATTTGCAGGTAGTTGGCATTGTGATCCAAGGAGATTTGTCTGAGAAGGGTTTGGTTTTCAGTTTTGAAGAAGAGAAGGCATTTCTTCTTTGGCACGTGGGGGATATTGAGCGTTTCTCCTTGTGCTGGGCGCATTCTCCAATTGTGGCAGCGTGTTTCCTTAGTGCTGGATGTGTCTCTCTTCCACAGGCTGCGTGTTCTTCAGTTGCTGCGTGGGGTGTCAAGCATAGGGGCTGCTGGTCGACTTCTTTGGTTGCTGGTCGATTCCCTTTGGTGCTGCGTCCCTTTCCTTGTGTTGCGTGGGAGGTGCTGCGTCCCCCTCCTTGTGCTGCGTGGGAGGAAAAAGGAGGTTATTGCTGCTGCTACTATTCGACTCCTATCTGTTGGCTGTACAGGGATAAGAGGAGAGGTCTTTCACTGCATTGAAGGCTGCCATTTCACTCCAATTCAAACAACAAACATCCATTGTAAGAGTCGCCCCTTTACCAATTCGTGGGGACAATTTTGGGTCTTCTTCTGAAGGATGTGAGAGCTGTGAGGATTCTATATTACCATAGCAGACATCTTCATTATTCTTGAGAGGTATTTCACTCAAATTTGATAATAATAAACTCAGCCATTGCCATTTCATTAGTTCAGTCTGCGTTTGGTTATTTTGGCTCTTTAAAATGTGATTGTATGCATCATTATTTTGTGGGTTTTGTTTAAAATCAAAATAACACATTTGGCACTTCATTGGGGAGGCATAAGGGGTTAGAAAACCGACATAACATCGAACAAAACAAAGAGACAGCCTGYTGTCCGTGCAAATTTCATCTACAACCATCATTTACAGAAGTCTGCCAAGTGTTTGACGAAAGTCCAACACCAAAACTAGGAGGTTTTCCCCAAACTTTACAACTTAGAATATTTTAGATCTGGTGTTAACCAGATACATCAGTGATCCAATCAGTTGTCGGTACAAATGTGGATCAATCTCGCCTGAATCTGCATCATTCATTTTCTTCAAATCAATCACCATCGGTGTAGGCATGGATTTGCATTCTGTCATATCGAACTTCTTCAATATCTCCACTGTATATTTTCCTTGACACAGGAAAATCTCATCAGTCCTCTGCCATACTTCTAGTCCCAAGAAGTAGTGCATCATACCCAGATCCTTCATCTCGAATTTAGAAGTTAATGCTTGCTTGCATTCAACAATAAGTCTTTCTGAACCAGTGAGGAATAAGTCATCCACATATAGGACCAATATTAAACACTCGTTACCAACAATATGATAATATAGGTTTGGATCAGCTACACTCCTGCTGAAACCCAAACTCATCAAGAATCCATCCATTTTCTCATACCAAGCACGAGGTGCTTGCTTTAGTCCATACATGGCTTTCTTCAACCTGCATACATGAGTTTTCTCGTCGTGTATAACGAATCCTTCTGGTTGCTTGATATAAACTTCTTCCTCAATTTCACCATTGAGAAAGGCTGTCTTTACATCCATCTGATGTAGTTTCCAACCCATGGATGTAGCTAGTGCAATGATAGTATGGATGGAAGTGTATCGAGCTACTGGAACAAATGTCTCATCATAATCAACTCCCTCTACTTGTGAGAATCCCCTGGCTACAAATCTCGCTTTGTATTTCTCGACACTTCCATCAACTGCATGTTTGATCTTATAGATCCACTTGAAAGTCAGTACAGACTTCCCTTCTGTTCTCGGAACAATATCCCTTACATCATTCTTCAAGATGGACTGATATTCTTCTGTTATGGCATCTTGCCATACCTGCTCACCTGTCGCTTCTCCATGACAAGAAGGCTCAAAATCAATGATGTGGCTCATGGCTGAAAGGTAGCTTGAAAATCTCTTTGGTCTCTTGCTCTCTTGGGATGCGCCTTGAGGGGTTGCATGTCCCTCTGCCTCCTGCAGAGTTTGTCGAGCCTGTTATCGCACGGTTTGTAGAAAAGATTGAAAAGCTTGAGTCAAGGGCAAGACCGGCATAACAGGAGCTTCCCCACCCAATGTCACCTCAATGGGGAGCTCTTTCTATTCAGGAGGGCAAGTCCAAGGGAGACGTCCCTAATGTCAATCTGGATAAAGGAAGGTCAAAGGATAAGGTCAAGTCAAGGAGGAACCCTTCCACAGATTGATGCCCAAGATAGTCACAAGAAGATCACTGCTGAAGCACCTGTTTGCGAGGCAAAACAAAGACAACTAGGATGCACTTGCAGTGGATTAGCACTTCATAAAATCAACGACTATCTCTAATAGATGAGCAATTAATAAATGCTATTATTGACGAAGTCAATGATGGCTAATAAAACAAAGAGTTATATCACTTCTCAATAAGGCATAAAAGACAATTAGCATTCAATGTGTAAAATTAGACCATGTATCAT
>ML841204.1:45745-77528 GCA_009831015.1 Picea engelmannii | reverse complement strand
TTGAGACCACAATGCAAATTCATGTTTCTTGTTGCGCTATGTACATGTTGCAGTCAAACATTTGGAGGTTTCAACGAAATTTGCGAACCGAAGAGCATCTTGAAAATTGGGAGATCATTTGGATTTGAAACATAAACAATCCATCAATATATATTAGTATGAATATTGTTCAGATAAATATGAAAACCCTCTCCATTGATAGATACTAGTATTAATACTATTGAAATAGATATCAAATCTTTGTCTTGGCCAATGCTTAGCCAGTTATCTGGGCACCAGGCCCCGGGTTCGCGGTACCCGGAACCTATGTCCCCTGTTCTGTCATATACATCTTGCAGGCAAAGAACTTCAGTGATCCATAGTTAATTCTTTTACTAGTGACAACCCAACAGGGGTTCGAAAACATTGCCATTAATAAATGGAAAAAAAAAGGTTTTTTCGACTGTCAGATACTTATCACTTTTCCCCTTTTGTTTTTCCCATCCATTATGGCTTTCTGGTTTTATACTTAGTTGTCTTTCTATGATGGGTGGTTGCAGGGTTTTCGCACTGACATATACCAAATGCAAGAGAAAACTAATGTGGCGACGTCTTTTATTTGTATATCAAATTGTTTGGTGCAAAGGTCGATGGGTTCTACTCTATGTAACCTTCTGGGAACTTGCTTGCAACCTATTTAAAGTATGGTTGGTTCTTGGTTATCTTCTTTGTCTGTCAATTTGTATACCCTGGAACTCCAACTGTTGTTTGGAGGACACAGAATAGTACAATTGCATTTTTTAGCCAGCTGGCACGCAGATCCGCCTAATAATTTCTATCGCATTGTGACGCAAATGTACTATGTGGCTTTCCTTAGTAGATGTCCTTGATCGATGGAATTGCTCAAATTATTGTTCTGAAATAATTTGAAATCAACGAATATATAGAGTGGGAAGTGAAACTGTCCTATCATACCAACAAGAGGCTCTTAAAATTCAAATTGGTCGTTGCTTTGGCATTTTTTGCTTATTTGATGAACTTGGTAAAATTAATATCCTGGAATAATTTGAAATCAACGCATATATGATGTCCGGACATCAATTGTGCTATCATATGAACAAGAGGGCCTTAAAATTCAAAATGGTTCTTGTTATGCTTGCCTTGATAGAATTTAAAAAAAACTTTCTTTTGTTTCGTTCATTTTTTTAAAAATAAGCGATTTAACATCCTTTAATAATTTGTTTGTTTTGTTCTTTTGTTTCGTTCATTTTTTGCTTATTCGATGAACTTGGTAAAATTAATATCCTGGAATAATTTGAAATCAATGCATATATGTTGTCTAGACTTCAATTGTGATATCATATGAACAAGAGGGCCTTAAAATTCAAAATGGTCCTTGTTATGCTCACCTTGATAGAATTTTAAAAAAACTTTCTTTTGTTTTGTTCATTTTTTAAAAAATAAGCGATTTAACATCCTTTAATAATTTAATGTAATTCACTTGTACAATATCAATAGTTAATATTAATAATTTGTATATCGCGACTTAACCTGCCAAACGTCGACTCCGCAAGTCTGCCTGTCAATTTGTATATCGCGGAAGTCTAGCTATTATTTGTAGGACACAGAACAAAAGAGGCTCCAATTTCAGCCCGCCGGACCAAGAACCTGCGATCCAAAAAGTGCCCAAGTATGGAACGAGGGATCCACATATGCTCTATAAAATATCTTGTCCATACTTTATAAAAGTACATGTTTTCTATGTATTGCTCGTTTGTTGGAAAACTTTTATTATCAGTCGCCCAACCAGATTGTACAAACTTTCTCGTCTAATTAAATTCTACAATATCAAAAATTGATATTAATAATCTAGTATTGAAAATAATTTTTATTAGATATGTTAGATAGTTGATAGGGATTAGCATCTGTAAACAATAAAAATGCAATGTTCAGCGAGGAAGCTCCCAAGTCCTCCTGTCAATTTGTATATCGCGGAAATCTGAGTGCTATTTGTAACACACGAAACAATAGAGACTCTATTTTCAGCCCACCAGGCAGGAAACCTGCGATCCAAAAAGTGCCTAAGTATGGAATGAGGGATGCGCATATGCTCTATAAAATATCATGTCTATAATTTATATAGAGACTCATGTCCACTAGTCCACCTATCAATTTGTATATCCTGGAAGTGTGGGTGCTATTTGCAGGACACGAAACAATAGATACTTAATTTTCAGCCCGCCAGGCCACGAACCCGTGATCTAAAAAGTGCCCAAGTATGGAATGAGGGATCTGCATATGTTCTAGAAAAATGCAAATGCAATGTTCAACCAAGCATCCTGTAGTTCCTCCCGTCAATTTGTATATCCCGAAAGTATGGATGCTATTTGTAGGACACAGAACAATAGAGATTGTTTTCAACCCACCAGCCGCGAATCCGCAATCAAAAAAGTGCCCAAGTATGGAATGAGGGATTCACATATGCTATAGAACAATACAAATGCAATGTTTAGCCAAGCAGGCCATAGGTTCTGTCAATTTGTATATCGCGGAAGCCTGGGTGCTATTTATAGCACACAGAACAATAGAGACTCTATTTTCAGCCCGCGAACCCGTGATAAAAAAGGTGCCTAAGTACGGAATGAGGGATCCGCATATGTCCTAGAACAATACAAATGCAATGTTCACCAAAGAGACCTGTAGGTCCTCCTGTCAATTTGTATATCGCGGAAGTCTAGGTACTGTTTGTAGGACACAAAACAATAGATACTTAATTTTCAGCCCGACAAGCTGCGAACCTGCGACCAAAAAAATGTCCAAGTATGGAATGAGGGATCCACATATGTTCCCTCATCCTTACTGAATTTCATTCCCGCGGTTGTAGACTTGGTGCAATTGAAATTTGTTCCTTTTTGTTCCATTATATACATCTTCCACTCAAAATTTCAGTGATCTACAATTCCACTGCTAACTACTTCATCCTTTTTCCCTTTTTTTCTTCCTATGTATTATGGGACTATAAAATATGGACATGATATCTTATGGAGAATGTACGGATCGCACATTCCATACCTAGAGACATTTTGGATCGCGGGTTCTCAGGCAGGTGGGCTCAACATGAGGAACCCGACCAGCCGCTATTGCTTTCCATACTTAGCTAATTTTATTGCTTTCTTCTTCGTTGGTTTTTCGGTTGGCGCATTCAAACTCTACTTCTTCTTGTTTTGTGATATACATATTGCACTCCAAATTTCCGTGATTTACAATCCCACCACGGACTCGTTGGTCCTTTTTTCCCTTTTCTTCCCTTGTGTTATCTCTTTGTGGTTATATACTAAGTCACCTTTCTATGATTGCGTGTTCCAGCGTTGGCGAGTTGACATATCTTTATCTCCATGTATCTAATCAGATGACAAATCCAACCGATCGTTGTTGCTTTCCATACTTGGACAATTTTATGGCCATGGTTGGCAGGTTCGCAGTTTCGAGCTTTGCTTCTTGTTACGTCGTGTACATATTGCACTCAAAACTTCTGTGAACTACAATTCTAGTGATGTCTCGTCAAACTCGCAAGCTTCACTCTACCACTGCTCACAAATGATTCAAAGTATCTCTCGCTACCTTCCATACCCACTAACTTCCTATCCTTCTGATTGTCCTACCATACCCTCTTCGTTGTTATGGGCATTGCAGTCAAAAAGTTTTGATACATACAATTTGACCCTCGCGCCCTCACCTTCAATGATTGTACCTTGCAACCCTATTTTGTAGCTGTGATTTTCCCGTGCCCGCGACCTCTGTACTTTCTTACTATGCAATTAGAAACCTTTCATGCTACCAGCTGGCCATGCATGAACCTTCAACATTGTCATTCATGGGTGAAATGCTCGAGGAGATCTCCCATTATTACACATTAAACCAAGATGTGCGGAGAGTTATCTTTTCCCTTCCGATTGTTCATCTCAAACATGCATCATTGTGTTGGGCCGCTCAAGAAATCTACAATGCTTAATCACTGATTGCAATATCCGCCATGTTCTCATTTTCTATGTATGCAATTAATAGTGTTTAATGTTAAAAACACATCATGCAACAGCCGTCCAAATTGTCATTAATCAACGAAAGTCTTGAGGGCATCTCCCATTCCCACGCTTCAGACCAAAATTTGCGTAGGGTTATATTACGCCTTCCAACTTTTCATTTCATTCATCGTCTGGAGAAAACAAACGTTCTTGTAGACTTATGGCAGCAGGCCGATAGAATTTTGTGGAGATACAGTAAATATGTTCGCACACGAGGACCAGAACTTCCAGTGGTCCAGGGCTTACTTTTACTATTCATCCCATTCCGCCGATAACGAAGTGATTTAGACCTCTAGAATTTCTCGTGCAGGCTGCTTCCCTGAGGTTTTTAACTGTAAGGAGGTGGTCTCTTGGTGAGCTGAAAAATATATTCCAGGCCAAATAATTATTCTACTGCACGAACATTCTCATGTTTCTTTGTCACCTCATGTCTTTCGTGAGATGTTAAAATTGTCGAAACCAACATTGACGTTCAAAGGACAAGACTGCAAGCAGTTTACAGAAAAACATAATAATGGGATGGACATATTAGCCTACTTCCTCAAAGACGCAACAACAGTTCTTGAAGATATCACAAGGTTGCAGGTAAGTTCCTTTAGAAATCCATTCCGGGAAATTGCTTGGTTGTTTACAAGAATAACAGGACAGGCAACCATGGTAAGAATTTCCCATATAATTATTTATATTTTGTATTTCATAGTCAAGGAGCAATACATTTTCTATTGGGGGAAGCTAATTTCCATTGAGATTTGTTCCCAGTTGTCACGATTCAAAGAATTGAATAAATTTTATATGTCATCCTACTTAATTTTCACAATTGTGCATTGTTGCCTGTTTCCAAAACTTTCTCTTTCCAATAAAATAAACTGTGGATTTGACCTAGTAACATTCTGGTACCAGGCCCTATGGAGACACAAGGCCTCCCATTGTTTTTATGAAGTTTTTAATGGATTTGTCTCAGTTTTCAAAGATTTATTGTTAGGCAAGGATGCTTCGTGGATGTTTGGCCAGGCAACCAAGTTTTTGAACAGGAAGGGCACACTTGAGCAAGAGAAAAATCACAGTGTCCTCATGGTCTTTGGCTCTAAGGAAAATGCTACCTTCCTTCCATTCCACATAATGGACAAGATGTTTGTTGCAGAAATAGCAAGGAAATACAACCACTGGTTGCATTTTTTCCATGACAAAAAAAAAAAAACAGTTCATTGCTCTACCCTGGAAAGTCGGAGACTTCGTCTGCAAAAACATCAACAAGATTGACAAGTTTGCCACCCATTTCAAGAAATTGAACCTCACGTACGCTGAAAGGCTAAAAGGGTTCGACCCTAATGGAATTTTTTGAGAACATTTACTGGTTGTTGGCTTTAACACCTCTTTTATCCATAGACACCTAACCCAAGACAGGGACAGTGTCGACAACAATCCTGCTGCTGCCAAATTGCAATGCAGAGACATTGCAAAGCACGACTGAATTATATAGACAACATGGAAAATTATTCAGCGAGAAGAGTACCCAGTCCCCCGCCAACACTCCCAAGAGCATGACATCACGGAGCATCGCTTCAACGATCCACCCCAGTAAGAAAGCAACCCGAAAATATTTGAACGACGGAGGAGATAAGAACCCTCCTTGCATAAATATTGATAGTTCTCACAAAATTCCACTGATGACGAAGAGAAAAAACAATGCAGGGTAGGCGGAGGAACCCAATATTGAAAGTGGAAAACTGCAACTAGAAATTGAAACTGAGCAGATGCAGAAAATTAGGTCCTCTGTGGTGGAAATATCCGAGACCAAATTTTTTGATGTAGATGAATCCTCCGTAATCCAGAGCGCTATTTTTGACAACCAATCTAAAACTATGGTCATTGAAAAGAGAGATGTAACAAACATGAAAGGAAAATCTCGCAAAGAGATTAACTTTAGGGAAATGCGGTTGTCCCAAATCTCCTCATTTCACTAGGTGACTAGTGAAATTCTTCATGATTCCATTAGAGGAATTGAGATGAAAGTTGCCAATTTGAAAGACTGCCTCAACGAATATGAGCAGGCTTTCATTGCAACCCCAAAATTTGTCAATCCTTTGGCAAAAATCGTGCCTTCTACCACTGCAGCCAAGATGAAAGAATCATCTACCCTCCTTCTATGCTCTAGAGCCCTTGTAGAGAATAACATCAATAAAAGAATGCAGCTACTGACTGAAGCCTCAGAAACATCGCAAAATTTAGTTTCCTTCGGAAAGAAGGATAATGATTTCCTGCAACATTTGGAGGAGAACTTAAAAAATGAATAGATTTGATGTGATCAGGTACTGGACCCTTTTTCCAACTATGTCGTCAACTCATTAGAACTGAAAAGAAGACAAGAGAAACTCCCCTCCACAAAGTGGACCAAAAAAGTAAAAGCATGCTGGCAAAAGAAAGTTAACAACCTGGAGCTCATTGTCACATCATGTAAACAAGTCATATCAGAAAAGGAAGATTTATTCACAAATCTGCTCTAGATGGACTTAGTCAGAACTACCAACGAGGTTCAAGATCCAAACTTAATTCTCAAATCCTTGTCAATCACCAAAGAAGCCTTCCAGGAACAAGTTAATATTTTAAAGGGGTTGTCTTTCGAAAAGTTTTATGGCATAGCTGAACATCCTCTAGATGAGCACGAGCACTGGGTACTGGACTATGCAGCACACAATGAAGAAATTGAACAGAGTCTGCATAATATTTCAATGGATCTAAGGAAATTATAAAAAGACCTTTACAACATAGAAATATGGGATGAAATCAACACAACCCCCATGAAAAGCTACATCGAAGAATGGTTCCAACAAAGAATGGACAGCCTCGTCCAGGAAGGGCAACAATCAGTCAATAGGACTCCACTGACCATCGATGATAGCAACAAAAACTGATCAGCTTCATAGTAAGTCTATACTGGCATCTTGTTTTCTTTATCAATCTAGTTTAAGTCAATGTTGTCATCTTGTTTTCTTTATCAATCCACATATGACCTCTTTAAATAGAAAATTTCAACCAAAGACTCATAACTTCCAATTTCTTCTTTTCAGGTCTTCCTCTCTACCGTCGCACACTTCGTCTTTCGACATTCCTAATTCTTGTACTTATTTTTTTTTTGGTCCACGGGAGCCCCAATCCCATTCTATATGACAAATGCATTTAAATTTCCAGAAACATGCAACAAACATTATTATTTTTTGATAAATTTCAAAGAAAACTTATTCCACAATGCCTTTATTGTATATTAAATTTTGGGTTTCCAGGAACCTTTCTTGTTTGTTCCAAAGAAAACTAATTCGGATCTGCTACATTTCTTCTGTCCTATTCTATGCTAATTTTTTCGTCTTGAAAGACGTTGTTACTATTCTAATTTCCATAGATATGTAACAAACATTATTTATTTTATAATAAGTTTCTATAGTTCGCTTGTCAATTTGTATTTCGCGGAACTTTCGATGCTATTTGTAGGTCACGAAACAACAGAGGCCCTTTTTTAAGCCCGCCAGCCCGAGAACCCGTAATCCAAAAACTGGCTAAGTATGGAATGACGGCTTTGTGCATGCTCTACCAAAAAGTGTGCAAAGAAAACTAATTCAGCAATGCTATATTTTTTTTGTCCAAGAAAAGCCTTAGTTTTAAAGAAAACTAAATGTAACAGACGTTTTTACTATTCTATTATATGTTTTTAAATGTTCATGTAATTTCCACAGATATGTAATAGACATTATTAATTTCTGGTAAATTTGTATTGTCTGCAACTCCGCGTGTCATTTTGTATATCACGGAACTATCGGTCCTATTTGTAAGGAACGAATCATCAGAGGCCCAATTTTGAGCCCGCCATCCCGAGAACCTGCGATCCAAAAACTAGCTAAGTGTCCAATGAGGGCTCAGTGCATGCTCTATAACATCTCCTCCCCATACTTTATAAAAGTACAAATTACGTATGTATAACACTAAATATCTACTTTATAAAAGTACATATTTCGTATGTATAATTTATTAATTTTTGAAAAATTTCTATAGTCCGCAACTCCCCTTCTCAATTTCTGTATCACAGAGAACATCAGAGGCCCAATTTTGAGCCCGCCAGCCCAACAACCTGCGATCCATTATAAAAGTACATATTTCCTACGTAAGAAAATAAATATCTACTTTATAAAATTACAATTTTAGTATGTGTAGTTTATATTGTCCAGGAACCTATAATTTCATAAATTTCAATTTATTTTGTGTCCAGGAGCCCTTCTTTTAAAGATAACTAATTCGGTAACTATAAATTTTTTGGGTCCAACAACCTTTCAAATGTTGATAATTTTTTATATTTTTCAGGAAGAACTAATTTGGGAATGCTATGTTCTGCATCCAAACCACATGTATTTCAACTTTCTTGCCACGTGTCTGTACTAGGTCGCATTTACTCCCATCCCACTCTGGCAGAGACTACGCTGCCATGCAACACTTGTTTAATATTGTACTGTGCAATAAGAAGTGTGTTGAAACTTTTGCACAACCATATCTATGGTTGCAATATTAAATCGCCAAAGAAAAAGTTGTTGCACGTGTAGGGGAAATAGTTGTGTGATGGTGTGTAGTGAGGAAGCTATCTTTGTGTGGACTATAGGTATCTGCTAAAGATGTATAATTAGCTTTTGTTAAATTAATAATCTATTTTTATTTTTAATATAAGTGCATAACATTTTTTAAGCATATGCATATTTTACTATGTTTTACTCCACAATGAACAATTTTCCTTTTTACTTAATTTTACAAAGTTTTATGCTAAATGTTTTTACTCCAAACTCTTTACATTGCTTCATGCATATGCTAACCACTCCATTGAGCATTTCACTTATTTATTTACTAAGTTTTTCTTCATTGAACATTTCACTTATTTATTTACTAAGTTTTACTCCACATTGAACAATTTATTTCTTTACTTTTTTTTACAAAGTTTTATGCTAATTATTTTTACTTGTGTTTAAGTTATTCTTATCATTGTCATCCTCTTTACATAGACAATAATACTATTTTTTTTTTATTATATGAATTATCTTTCGTTCAACATATATTTCCCAATCTACAAAAACTATGCTACCATGCAACCCATTCACATAAATTACAAATCCCCATGGTTGTTCGATTAAATTACATTTATATTTAATGTTCGTTTATGTGTGAGTTGTTTCTTTATGTACGTTAAATACAAAAGTGACTAAGAAAGTTCTTGAATCCCATACACATCATGATTGATCTCACTAATAAAGATGTGTAGCTACTAATGCTAATGGTTGGAAGTTGCATTTTAAAGGAGCATGTCTCGTTCCAATCTATGCTACCATTTACACATATTCCTTTTTAAGAATGAAACATGTCTTTGTGTACTTGATACTAAATGCTTTCTATTTAAGTTTGATAATTATTTTCGACCTTAACTTAGGTTTATTATAGATTTGATTTAATTTACAATTTTATGAAATCATGTATCTCATAATTATTTTAGTGTGTAATGATAAAAATCACTAAACAACATTTTTATATTAAGACTTTATAAGTAAGTTAGTAAAAACAATTTACCCTAATTTATTGAATATGCTATCATATCTTCTAATAAAATACTTTATTCTACTTTAAATATGATAAATAAAAAATTGCAATTTAAATAATTTATTATTTATTACAATTTTATAGAACTCGAGATCTCCACAATCACAATGAGATTGCAATTTTATTGTGATGAAATTATAAACTTTGAAAAAAAAATGGTACATATCCAATGGTTAAATAGATAACTAAGAGTTATGCCTGATAATTATGTTTGGGTCATGCATCAACTTATATGAGATTGAGCACGGCTGCATTGTCCTTTTGTCCTTTATACATATCATTTTTTATGTATAGTTTTTATATAAATTTAATTTAATAAAAAATATTACATTTCAAAAATTTTAAATTTTCTTATATTTAATAAATTTAAATTTAAACTAATATTGAAAAATATTTTTTTTAAATTATTAAAAAAACTAAATACTATATATTTAATAAATATATATTTAAATTAATATTAAAAATCATTTTTTTTAATTATTAAATAAATTGAATTGATATTTTAAAAATCAAAATTTTAAAATATTAATATAATTTTAAAATTTCAGAAAAAATTTCAGAAAAACCAACATGTAATTATGATTCAACATTTAATAAATTTAAAACTAAATAAATCAAATTAATATAACAAGTATAACTCAATATTTAATAAGTATAATTATGTTTGGGTCAAGAATCAACTTATACCTTCTTACATATCATATTTTTTTTTTATAGTTATTATATAAATTTAATTTAATATAAAACATTACACTTCAAAAAATCTAAATTTTCTTACGTTTAATAAATTTAAATTTAAATAAATTTAAACTAATATTGAAATATAATTTTTTTTAAATTATTAAAAAATCCAAATACTATATATTTAATAAATATAAATTTAAATTAATATTAATTTTTTTTTTTAATTATTAAATAAATTAAATTGATATTTTAATTTTTTTTTTTTTAATTATTAAAAAATCTAAATACTATTTATTTAATAAAGATAAATTTAAATTAATATTAAAAAACATTTTTTTAAAATTATTAAATAAATTAAATTGATATTTTAAAAATCAAAATTTTAAAATATTAATGTAATTTTAAAATTTAATAAAAGTTTTCAGAAAAACAAACATGTAATTATAATTCAACATTTAATAAATTTAAAACTAAAAAAATCAAATTAATATGACAATTATAACTTAATATTTAATAAATTTAAAATTAAATAAATTAAAAACTAAATTAATATTAAGAAAATCAAATTCATAAAATATTGATATAATTTTAAAATTTAAAATTCTACAAACATAATAACAATTTTTTTAATAAATTTTTTTATCAATATTTTCCAATTCTATCCTTATATTCTATATATCATTCGATATGTATGAATGAAATACATCCTTGAGTACATAATGTTGGTTTGCGTTAGTAATGATTGAGAATTTTATACATTATAAAAAGACAAATCCCATAATAATGTTTTTTTTTTATCTACCCAAAGTAAATATATATTATCAAGTAATATATTCTTCTTTATATTTGAGATTTCACACTTAATTTTAAATTAAAATATTTAATAAAATATATATATATAAAAAAATTTCTACAAACATGCCACCTGCTCATCACATTAACAAGATATTGTCCCTATAATATTTTAGAACAATATATTTATAGTTTGAAAAATAAAGATAATATCCTCTTTCTAGGAGACTTTAATGTTGAGACTGCAACTAACCAAGCCACTCTTTTAAGCAATGATTCCAACCATAATTCTTTACGGTTAGATGAGGACCTTGTTTTATCTTATAGCTTCAAAAGAATCTCTGAAGGCCTAATTGAGAATTTGTTTGGTACTGAGTTGGTCAGGCTTTGCAGCTCTCAAAACCTAATAATTTGCAATGGAATAATGAAGGGAACAAACTCCAAGCAGATGACTTGTATTCATGGGCTAAGTAGTAGTATCGTAGATTATGGGATATATGATATCTCCGTTTCCAACCAAATAGTAACTTTTTACCTTTTAAATGACCATGAACCCGAATTTGATCATAGATCTCTAACCCTAACTCTAAAAATTGCCATGCACAAGAGCGCCATTGAAGAGAATTATGATAATCAAAGGCAACTGCGCTTTGAAAAAAGTAAATTTGACCTTTTCTTAAAGAATTTAAATAGTGAATTACATCTCCTAACTTATAAGGACAACATTGAAGACCTCTATCATAATTTTACAACTACCCTTTCCACTTCTACCCTTTCCACTTCTTTCGAGGTGTCTTGTAAAAAGAATAATAGAAAGACCAACCCTTGGTATGATAAAGAACGTAAAATTGCTAGGAAAGTCATTAGGTACGCTTTTAATGAGTCCTTAAAACTCGATAAGATCAATACGTACAAATCCCTAATTAAAAGGGAGAAAAGGTACTTTATCAATAAAAGGAAAGAGTAGCTTTCACAACTATCTAAGTCGGATCCTAAGAAGTTCTAGAGGCAAATTCTAATTCACAATACTAAAGAAAATAAAATGATTCTCTTAAGGGACTGGAATTCCTACCTTAAAAGTCTTTACGAGTTCCCTAATGCCATGGACACCATTCGTATTGTCCCTACAGAGGATGGAGTTTTTTATTTGGATGACATAGAGTTCGAGGTTAAGCGACTTGCAAATGGGAAAGCTAGGGACATTGAAGGCTACCAAGATGAAATTTTTAAAATCAGAGGGCCTATCCTCATCCCTCACATACATAAGCTCTTCAATTTAGCATTCAAACAGGGCTTCCCTAAACCATGGATGCAAAGCCTCATTGTTCCTATTTTAAAAACTTAGGATAGAAACATTCCCTCTATTTGGAGGACCATTATGATTAGTCCTATTTTAGCCAAGATTTATGGATTTTTTTTGGAAAAGAATATTATCCTTTGGATAGAAAGTCACAATAAAAGAGCTAAAGGCTAGGTCAGGTTTAGGACATACCATTCAACTGTTGACCATATTGTTACCTTTAGGATCATTGCAGCGGAGTTCTGCAATACCAAAACCAATCTTTTTTGTTGTTTTGTTAACTTTAGAAAAACGTTTTACATGGTTCCCAGGAAAAACCTTTGGAATAGGTTGGAAGAGATAAAAGTCCCTTTCGAGTTGAAAGTTGTTGCAGTAAGGTTGTATGAGAACGTTATTGCAAGTTTAAGAACACTGAGGGCTAGTCAAAAGAGATTAACTACAATATTGGAGTCCAGCAAGGTTGTCGCTTGTCCCATACCCTTTTTGGAATATGCATTGACAAGTTAGAAGATTGCACAAAAGAAGCAAGTTGTGTCAGCCCTAGTCTCACTGGTATAGTCATCAATCTTATTCTTTATGCTGATGATATCATTCATATGGCGAGGAGTCCCCGCGATCTTGAAAACCAACTAAGTATCCTCAAGGATTTTTTCTTCAATATGGGTATGTGTCATGTCCCCATTTTTGGATTCCACTCTTCAGTAGTGGAAATGACTTATATGGCTTGTTAATGAAGAAAAAGGGAGTCAAAAGGGGTTACTTAATGTCACTTCATTCGTAGATATTATGCATATAAAGTGAAATTAGTGAATTTTAATCCTAAAGTGAAAGAAAAAGGGGAATACAGGTCATATTTGATTTAGTCAAAAAGGGGATAAGGGTTACATTTGATTTGGTAAAAAATGGAAAGTTCTAGAAGGCATGGAGAAAGGATAAAAGGAGGGTTGGAGCTTTACTTTGGAATTATGATTTGATCACTCATTTTGGAAGTTCTCTTGGAGCCATTGTTTTATTAGCATTTAGAAAAACCCTTCCGCTATTAGTTTGGTTTCGGTAGTGCAATATACACCCTAGCTAGACAAGAGGGAAATCCACCAAGGATTTCCATTGGAGCTTAGATGAGAAGGCAATCCATCCAGGATTTCCATTGGAGCTTCAGTTTTTTATTTGGTTTTCAAATGGAGATACATCGACTTGCACATGAGACTAGCTAGGGTCGAAGTATTCAGGAGGTTCGTGGAGTTTCTAAGGGACAACACTGTTGTTAATATATGCTTTGTGGAATCCTCCTGCGATGAGTATCGGTTGTCCCATGAGGCCCCACTCATTGCCCATCCTTTTCATGCGAGGCACCATTGGTTATCCAGTTTTTTCCCATGAGGAATTCTACAAACTGTAGTTGCAGAGACACTTGTTGATCTACGTTGACGAAGGGCTTTTGTTGTTGATGATTGCAACTAAGTGAGACATTCTCAAACTTACAAACCTGTGAGATGTGGATCATTGCAGCTATGTGAGTCTTTCTCTAGCTTACAAACCTGAGAGAAAACCCCTAAGAAGGGTACATGGTTCCTACTTGAGACAGATATGGAACGTAGAGATGACCTCCTCCATTCCTAGAGTTGAGAAGAACTCTAGATGATTATCCAGTGGGAAAGGTGATCGGTTGAGTTAGACGTTCCTGTGGCTAAGCACAAGGTAAACTTGTGAAATCCCAAAGTGTTGGGTGCATCGTCATGTGAACAGAAATGAAGATGATGTATTAGCCTCCTTTGAGCAATAGAGTTTACGAGCACAGGTGGGAAAGAAGATATGTAGAGTGGACATTCCTGTGGACGAGCACAGGTGAACGTGTGAAGATCTGGTTCTTTTGTGTACTGCAGTGAGCTAGAGATATGGGAATCCCTATGGATATGCCCCTAGTGGATGAGCACTAGTGGGTTTATATTATCCTTTGCTATATTGTCCAAGAGTCAGACCTACCTGTAACCCTAATTGTAATGTAAAGCGTACAGGTCAGCCCCACATTAATGTGACTGCTAATCAATGTAAAAGATAATTAATCTCATTAATATTAATTATATTATAAGTTAGTGAGGTCGGCCCTATTGTGCCAATAGACACTTATGTTGAAAAGCTCTGGTTAGTATAAGTAAAATAAATTCCCCATTTAGGAAACATATCTTTCAAGTGAGTTTGGAAATTGCAGCAAGTACACCTTCTTGGGAAAAGTGCGCACCTCTCTTGGGCGTTAGTCTTCTAGGGTTTGAGAACCCTCTTGTGTGATAGGTTTTATCTTGGTGTTGAAGTTATTTCTCTTGAGGATTATAGAAAAGCATTTGGCTGGGTTTTCTTCCCTTGTTGAGAAGGGTTTCCCAGGATACATATTGTGTTCTTGTGCATGGTGCTTCTTCTTGTGATCTTGGTTGCTGAAACATGTATGGTTATGGTTAAATGATAAAATGGAATGAAATTATTTATTAACCTATATTATTGAAAAATAAACATGGTATCAGAGCATAGGTCTTGAAAGAACCCATTGCATAATAATCCACCAAGTCTCAGCTCACGTTTTTGCATAACCGTACGACCCTTCTAGGGTTTCCATGAAATTTTGTACGACCTTCCTTTCAGTGGTGATTCAGCCCTTAAAACTAGGAATCTGGGGATACTTTTGGCATAGAAGAGTAAGGCCTCTTCCATCGCATATCCATAAGCTCTCAAAACTAAATTAAGAGAAATTATGGTTTTTGGCCCTAGGGTTTCTAAGGTACTGAAATTTCCTGCAGAATATTAATTCTAGATTTTTGAAGAAACTTTCTCCTGAGTCAGTAAGAATGTCTGTGACACTATCAAGTTAATTGTTGGAATTCATAAGTCCAATATAATCCAAGGTTACTAATCCAACCTAATCATTAGGTAAATTCAAAATCCAGTTGGCAAGAATTTGAAGAAACCAATCAAATGAAGAACAAAGCATTAGTAGAAGATAGACTTGATGGAGCAAGCAACTTCAGCTCTTGGAAATCAAGGATTCAAGTCACCCTTGAAGAATATGACCTCTTGTATGTGGTAACTAAAACCCTACCAGCCACAACTATAGATATAGAGAAAAAGATAAGAAAGGAAGAAGATGTCAAAGCGAGAAAATTATCTACTCAGTAAGAGATCACCTCTTACATTGTATTTCCAACCGGAAGACAACTATGAGATGTATGAATATTTGAAAGAAATGTTTGAAAGTGAAAATACTCTCAGAGCTCTCACCTTAAAGAGACAACTTCAAAGTACCAAGATGATAAAAGGTGACACAGTTGCCATCTTCTTCATGAATATGTTAGAGATTAAAGAACAGCTAGATACCATCGGGGAAATCATGTCTAATAGAGAACTTGTCTTAACCACTCTCCAAAATCTTCCAAAATCATGGGATCCTTTCCTTCAGAGTATCCTTGGAAGGGAAGCTCTACCAACCTTTGATCGTCTATGGACAGATTGTACTCAAGAATAAATTAGACTTAGAAATAGAGGAGTGGAAGATTCCTCAGAAGAAAATCATGCTCTTGCACTTCATACAAAGAAAGGAGGAAAATTCAAAAGAAATTTTAGGAAAACATTTAAAGGTGAAAAGTATTCACCAAATCTAGGTTATCAAATAAGAGATGTTTCAAAAATTCAGTGCTTCATATGTGATAGTTATGGACACTATGCAAGAAATTGTCCAACCAAGAAAAAGGGAAGACAATATGCTTCCACCACTGACATTGATCCAGACCCACCTCAAAAGAATGAAGAAAAGGGAGAGGAGAATTGCTTCCTCTAAAAACTAAAGCATGACTACAAACCAAGTAAACCAATTGATTTCAAATTTTATATTTGATTGCATTTTTTAATAAATCCCTAGTATGGGAGCCGTCAAAGACTTGGACCATTATCCTTGGTACGAGATTCCAAACAAAATTTGATTGATTATTATGCGAGACAATCAGAGATGTTGTCCTTAAATAAGAGATAACCATTCAAACAAACCCATAGAATATCAAGATGGAGATTAACAATGCGACAAGTACCTTCTCTCCCTTCAACAGTTCAGAGGGAGACAAACATTATTCTAGTTGATTCAGTTTCTTTAGTTGATATGTTCATAGATATTGTAGTAGGGAATAAAAGGGTGTAGCCAGACTCACTCTGCAAGAGGCAGAGAAACATACTAGCTTCTCAAGACTCATCCCGAGAAAACAAAAGATATTTTTCAAGCTATATTTTTATTCATGAGCCACATCATTGATGTTGAGCCTCCTTGTCCTAGAGAAGCAACAAGAGAACATGTATGGAGAGATGCCATAATAGAAGAATACCAATATATCTTAAAGAATGATGTATAAAATATTATTTAGGGAACAGAAAGGAAGTCTATGGTAACTTCCAAGTGGATCTATAAGATCAAATATGCAATAGATGGAAGTGTCGAGAAATACAAAATGAAATCTATAGAAAGAGGTTTCTCACAAATAGAGGGAGTTGTCTATGAGGAGACACTTGATCCAGTGAACCCGATACACTTCCATCCCTGGTTCAGAGTGTTGTTGATCCAAACATATATCATTAGAGTGTTGGTGACAAGAACATGATACGTATGACTTATTCAGAAAGCCTTGTTGTTGGATACAAGTAATACTTTAATTATGAATTCGAGATGAAGAATCTGAGTATGATGCACTACTTCTTGGGAAAATAAGTATGACAAACAAATGATGATATTTTTCTGAGTCAAGGAAAATATACAGTGAAAATATTCAAGAAGTTCAGTATGACAGAATGCAAAATCCACCATGATGGATTTAAAGAAGAAGATTGATGATGATTCAGACGAGACTAATCCACAACTGATTGAATCACTGATGTATATGGTTAAACACCATACTTGATTCATGCCATGCAATGAATGTGCTTAGTCATTTCATGAGTCAACCAAGACAGACTCACTAGACAAACAACAAAACATGTATTGAGAGATATACGAGACACAATTGTATATGGCCTGAGATATGTCTCCAGTGTGAACTTGAGTTTGCAAGATATGAAGATTCAGATTGAGAAGAAATTATAGTGGGTCGGAAGAGTAAATCTAGTTGATGTTATAGCATGAAATTTTCCATGGTTTCCTGATGCAGTAGGAAACAAAACTATATGGCCTTCAGTACCACAGAGGTAGAGTTTATAGCATCGAGTGTGCAAATCCATGTGGCTTCACAAGCCTCTGACTAATTTACTTGACCACGATATGCATCCTATGATGATAACCAAGAGCCATGTGTAAAGCTTCTTGAGAACCTAGTGTTTCATGATGGATCGAAACACGATGAAATGAAATATCCTTATATTAGAGATAGGATGCAAAGGAAAATTGTACACATGTAGTACCTTCCTACACATGAGCAGATTGTAGATATCTTCACCAAACTAACTTGGTGAAGAATTCCTTCCTAGTTAAGAGGGAGTATTGATGACTCCAGCAAATAAAAATTTAGAGTACATCTGTGTGAGACTTGGCATGATGAAGAATGCCTCCCTAGATGAGAGGGAGTGTTGATGATTGCAACTATGTGATACATTATCCATCTTACAAACCTGTGAGATGTGGATCATTGCAGCTATGTGAGTCTTTCTCCAGCTTACAAACCTGAGAGAAATCCCCTAAGAAGGGTATATTGTTCCTACTTGAGATAGAGCTAGAACATAGAGATGACCTCCTCCATTCAGAGAGTTGAGAAGAACTCCAAATGATTATCCAATGGGAAAGGTGATCTGTTGAGTTAGATGTGCCTCTGGCTGAGAACAAGGTGAACATGTGAAATACCAAAGTGTTGGGTGCATCGTCATGTGAAAAGAAATGAAGATGATGTATTATCCTTCTCTGGGCAGCAGATTTGACGAGAGACTCCATATGATTCTCATGTGTGAGGTAGTGGGAAAGAAGATTTGTAGAGTGGACGTTCCTGTGGACAAGCACAGGTGAACGTGTGAAGATATGGTTCTTCTATGTAATGCAGTGAGCCAGAGATATGGACATCCCTATGGATGTGCCCCTAGTGGATGAGCACTAGTGGGTGTGTCAAATCCTTTTCTATATTGTCCAAGAGTCAGACCTATCTGTAACCCTAATTGTAATGTAAAGGGTACAGGTCGGACCCACCTTAATGTGGCTACTAATTAACGTAAAAGATAATTAATATGGTTAATTTTAATTATATTATAAGTTAGTGAGGTCATCCTTGTTGTTCCAATAGGCACTTTTGTTGACAGGCTCAGGTTATTATAAGTAAAGGTAAATTCCCCATTGAGGAAACATATCTTTCAAGTGTGCACCTCTCTTGGGCGCTAGTCTTCTAGGTTTTGAGCACCCTCTCGTGTGATAGGTTTTATATTGGTGGTGAAGGTATTTCTCTTGAGGATTATAGAAAAGTATTTGACTAGGTTTTCTTCCCTTATTGAGAAGGGTTTTCTAGGATACATATTGTGTTCTTGTGCATGGTGCTCCTTCTTGTGATCTTGGTTGCAGCAACATTTATGGTTATGGGTAAATGATAAAATGGAATGAACTTCATGCTTAACCTATCTTAAATAAAATTCAACATTTTCATGTGGGTACTTACCAAAAGGGAAAACAACATCACTCTCAGGTTCAGAGGATTGTGTTTTCAGTGTTTTCTTTATGTATTGAAGCAGTTACAACAATCGTTAGTTTGTATCTCATACCTACATCTATATTTTTTGTTGTTAGTGATTTAATGTAGTTTTTATAACAACCATTAGACCTTGAATTGTTTTTCAAACCATAATAAATATGATATGGATATCTATTCTATTTTTATATGTAAGTGGATGCATATAATATGTTTGATAAATTATCTATCTTTAATAAGAATCCATAACAACATTAAGGTAAATTGTTTGACAAAATTACACAAAGAGAAGCAATATTTTGGAGAACAAACACAATATTTCCATCTATCCTAGTCGGGGACATTACAGTGGGATCATATCTGGAGATCTTTCTAGCCTGAATGAAAACAATGATGATGATCAATGAAGAATTTAGCGAAAAACTTTTGCCACTGATGTTATACTATCAAAAGAATAAAACAACATTATTAGAGAATCGAAATGGGTTAAAGCCTCTAAGTGGTAAGAATAAGAATAAAGAGGGATTCAAATATGAGGAAGGATTTCCAAAACCTCAACATGAGCTTTTGGTGGAGCATGCCTCTAGCCATAAAGGGGAAGTTTGCATACAGACCGCCTATGATACATCATTCGAGCTAACTGATGAGGTCGATGACACTAGTGTATCATATGGGAACATCTCTGACACAAAAGATGAGGACACAGTGTCTTGTCGTACTTTTGATGACCATGAGGAAATATTCCAATCAACTGATGTTGAGAAGCCAACATATTTCCCTATTTATGATGTTAATGATGACATAACTCACCCTATTTATGACACGTATGATGATGCATGGATGATTGTGCCATAATATGACTTAGATTGGGGGTTATGTGTGGAGGATGAGAACGAAGGGGTTGATTCAAGGGACGAGAGTCGATCGGAAAATTTGTATGAGGAGGGTAGTCCACATTGCACAACATCATGTAATGAATCAATTGGTTACTTGTATGGCATCCCACAACATGTTGATGAAACAACATTGTGTGACCTCGAGAGATGACTATTGGTCACAAAGGAACAAATTGCACAGGTATTGACGAAGGTCGATGGTGCTCATAAATTTATTGAATACCTTATGCAGAAAACCCAGATGAAGGAGAGGAAAAGAGGAATTGAAAATGGAGTCACTAGTACACAATTGCACATCATCAAAGAGGCAATATAACATATGAAATTTGACTATTTGCAGTTGTTCATGGATAGCGACCTTGCTTTTAAGTTTGTTGAAGACTAGGAAATAGAGATTGAGGATCTTTGTTACCAACTTAGCTTGGCACACTCTTCATTGTTGAAAGTGGCAAGGATTCCATCATCTTTTTCAATAGTGACACATGAGAATGTGAGTGGCACTCATAATTTGAGGGAGCAACCTCTTATGACGATTTTGCATTGGGAATATTATGAGTTGCAAGTTTATCAGGAGAGGTCTGACACATAGGGTTTTTCCCGTGCACCTGTTTTTCATTGCAAGGACCATGATCCATTTATTATGGCTCAAGTCTTAGCTATAGAGGAGGTAGCTAAGAAAATTCCTTGTGGATCAGCATATGTGGATACATATGTATAGGACATATGTGGATACATCACTTTGGGATCTAGGACCAATTCATATTAGTGGAGTGATTGATATAGTGGCACATGATGATACGATGGTATGCAGTAGTATACAATAGTATACAACGATGTATGATGGTATACATTGGGATTTTGGGATGTTTTCCCTAGGGAGACCTCGAGACAGGGATTTCAAACATATCATTGAGTTTGGTTCACCCAAGATCGATGAGTGGATGGACAAGCTTCATGGAGAGGAATATTCGTCGGAGATTGATCTTCGATTGAGATATCACCATAGAAGGATACCCACATGGTTTCTCTCAGATGTTACCTTGAGTCCTTGGTCATACCATTGGGGTTGATCAATGAACCTAGAAATTTCAAGTCTTGGAAGCAATGGCAGTGGCATCTAGTGATATTTTCTAATGACAACAATATATTCGGTAGGCCATGGAGGATTCACATGAGTCAGACAAGTGAGGAAGGTAGGATTATATCCATGTCATATTTATTTCATTTGGGATATGTCACCAAATAACAAGAGGAGATCCAGATGGTATTGGATAAGTTTAGAGAGATTTCAGATGAAAGAGTGGTGGATGGAATTATCCACTAGAGAGGTCGCACAGATGTACTCCCTGAGTCCACACTTAGGGAGAATATTATGAGGGATATGTGTGATTCACCTTTGACATGGAATTCTAGGTACTCACATGAGTATGAGGCATCGTAGGTGACATAAATATTTTCCATGGAGGTGTTTAGACTCCACAAATTACTTGGGTACAATGATGATGATGGAGATAGAAAATATCCCAATGCAGTCTTGAAGAAGATGAACATGTAAGAAGGCACACAGTTGATTCATAGTACCTGGTTTCAAACAGATGATGGCATACCATGGACTTTGCTCATTTTGACTCCAATGATTACCAGAATGGCACAACCCTAGCTAGAAGGTATTAGGAGTGGCGGACTTCTAATTTATTGGTGGGATCCAATAATTCATCTGAGTGATAGATTGATTTAGATGATTTTGATAGACATAGATGTATAGTGAGTGTTATGCTTTATTTTTGGAACATTGTTAGAGGGGAGGTCAAGACATACTCTATTCCGCAAGATAAGCTTAAGACCAACCATGGATTTCCATAATTAGACTTCACCGAGACACCTTCGCAAGGGAGGATTCATTATGGTGGTTTATGTCCCTTCAAAGAGTTCAACTTGGGGTTCCAATAGAGGAGGAAGCAAACTGGGCAGGTTGATCTAATTGTGATGATTAGAGTGGTTCAACATCAATGTGGTGGTACCTTTATGAGATTAGTTTGGGACCCTGGGATTACATCGCTTGACAATTCAGAGGTGAGTATCAGTTTTGACTTCCCAGATTTTACCTTTGGGATGCTTAGGAGTGGTTTCTTGGAGGAGTGGTATTCCAAGGAGTTGGTTGATATTATGCATCCTATGATAGCCTGGCTTATCAGGGACAGAAATATGGGTTCTCGTATTAACACTTTATAGACCAGTGTTATGAGTAGAGGTTGTTTCACATCATAGAGGCTAGTTTGGGACCCTTGTGGATTTACCACCTATGAGATTCTCATGTTCGTATGGAGAGACTTTCCAGAAAATGTGTTAGAAGATTGTCTAGATGATGCTTGGATGATTGCAGTAGGCTGGGGGTGATGGAGTATTAGGAATTTTCCCTTTGATACATGGAGACTAGGTGTCATGAATGCCCTAACAGTGTGGTGAATGCAGTTTAGGCAGGAGGATCAAATATCTATGATCAGAGTGGAACAAAGACAACATGATGAGTCCTTTCTGGTTATAGCATGGGACCCTGAGATTTTATGGGTTGACAGTTTGGGAGTTGGTACATATGGGATACCGAGTTTTTACATTCAAGATCCTATCCATATGGTGTAGTGGATCAGTCTTCTAGGTGGGACATTCTATGAAGAGTGTATTGAGTCTTTACATTACCTAGTTTCTCTACTGATAGGTGGCCTTTAGGGGACTCCTAGTGTTGGTGCATTGCAAGACAATGTTTTGGGTGGTAGGTGTTCTTCATCTTTCAGATGGGTTTGGGACCTAGGGATCATCATTAGTCTCAGATTGATTCAATGTGTTTCTCCTATGGGTGTGATGGCATTGCTTGAGGACAATCAATCTTTTGGAAGGGAGGATTTCTCATGTCCTGATTTTTGGATTCCTCTGTTTGGTAGTGGAAATGAATTATGCGGCTTGTCAGTGAATAAAAAGGGAGTCAAAAGGGGTTATTTAATATCACTTAGTTAGGATATGTTATGTATTTAAAATGACATGAGTGACCTTTAATCCTGAAGAGAAAGAAAATGGGGAATAAGAGTCATATTTGATTTAGTCAAAAAGGGGATAAGGGTTACATTTGATATGGTCAAAAACGGAAAGTTCTAGAAGGCATGGTGAAAGGATAAAAGGAGGGGAAGAGCCTCACTTTGGAATTATGATTTGATCTCTCATTTTGGAAGTGCTCTTGGAGCCATTTTTTAGTTAGGGTTTAGAAAAACCCTTCCACTATTGGTTTGGCTTTGATAGTGAAATATCCATCGTAGCTAGACATGAGGGGAATCCACCCAAGATTTCCATTAGAGCCTAGATGAGAGGGGAATCCATCCAGGATTTCCATTGAATTTTTAGTTTGGGATTTGGTTTTCAGTTGGAGATACATTTCCTTGCATAGGAGACTGGCGAGGGATGAAGTATTGAGAAGGTTCATAGAGTTTTTGAGGGATGACTCCATTGTTCATAGATCATTTGTGGCATCCTTGTGCAGCAAGTAGCAGGGGTCCTGTGAGGCCCCGCGAGGCACTGCTAGTTATCCATTTTTGTCTTGTGCGGACCTATGAAAACTATAGTTGTAGAGACACAAGTTGATCTACCCTGATGGAGGGTTTCTACATATGGGTACTTACTAGGAGGGACAACAACATCATTCTTAGGTTCATAGGATTGCATTTTTAGTGTTGTCTTGATGTATTGAAGCTTCTATAGTAACCCTTAGCTTGTATTTCAGATCTACATCTATATTGCTTGTTGTTAGTGATTTATTGTAGCTACTACAACAACCATTAGACCTTGTATTGTTGTTCAAACAATAATAAAGATGTTGAGGTTATATCTTCTATTTTCTATGTAAGTGGATGCATATAGTATGTTTGATAAATTTTTTATCTTTAATAAGAAGCTATAACAACATTAACAATTTTTTTTTGACAAGATTACACAAAGAGAAGCAATGTTTTGGATAGAAAACACAGTATTTCCATCCATCCTAGTTGGGGACATTACAGTATGACTATTAATACTGACAAGACTAAGGCCATGATCATTAAATTCATTAAGATCACTTATGATACATTCGTATATGACAACGACAACTTGAAGGAAGTGACTTCATACAAATATCTTGGAATCGATATTCACCGCAAACTCAACTGGAATTATAGCATTGAGGAAATGATTATTGGGGGATGTAAAACTTATTATGGGCCTGAAAACAATTGTAAATCCACAGATATTTGGATATGGGATAAGAAGAAACTCGTCTTTGGTATTCTTGTTACACCTCTTATTCTTTATGGATGTGAAGTCTAGGGATGTAGTATCTCTCATGAATCCTGGAGAAAGATAGAGAAAACATGAGAATTTTATAACTTATAATCTCAGAATTAAAGGAAATACGCCCTATCCCATCCTCCTCTTAGAGAAAATTATTTCCCCCATTGAGAGCACAACTATGACTAGATACCTAATGTATAAGAACAAGTTAAACAACATGGAAGACCAGAGGCTTCCTAAAATTGCTTCAAAATCCAATGGTAACCACCATCAACTCAATTGAGGATGGCATAAATTTGCCCAGTCTTGGCTAATCTATTGGGGAATCATGGAAGACACCATTTTTCAGAATAAGGATATTATTAAAAATATCATCAAATAAAAATGTGGTGTGATAAAGAGTAAGAGGAAAAAAGAAAATTAAAGTATTATAAGGATGTAATCAACTCTAACCTAGAAGATCAAAATTGTTTCTATGTTTTGACAAGTGTAAAGAAACAAATAAACATTGTTAAGATAAGAACAAATCCTCATGCTTCATAGTGAAACTAGGCATTGGTTACTTCCTAAAACCTCCTCCTTTATTGTTTTTACAGTGTGCAAAAGTGATCTATTGACAACCTCTTCGACTGCAGTGTTTCATGCACAAGCAATGTACCAACCATTGTCGTAGTATCCCTCTGCAAGTGAACAGTTGAACGCCCTCCTCATGTCCACTGCAATGATAAACCCGATGACGTTATTAAAAGGAATTCCCAAAGCCATTAATCTTTCTCACTAGGCCAACTCTACTAAGACTTCGAATGTGGTACAATGATCCTTCAGATCTTTGTGATGGGCTCTTTTATCATTTGTAAAGCATCCAAGATTACTAAAAAGGAAGTGAGTTCTAGATCCTAGGCTTTCGTAGTGGGAAGCAACGAACTATTTGTTAGGGTAAGCAGGTGCTACCGACTGTCAAAGTCGAGGATTTGGAACTCACGTCATTTTTATTCAGCTTAGATGCTTTACAAAGGATAAAAGAGCCCATTGCATATGAATATATGAAGGGGCATTGTACCATGAAAAGAGCCAATGGTAATTAAATAACCCTAACAAATAGTCTACAGGCATTGGTAAATTAATTGAAAGCCAAAATTTGTGGCATCCATCAGACGTAGGCCAAATTTGGCATCCATCACTAGGTCGCTTCACATCCATAAAGAAAGTAGATGTGGCCAAAATGAAGTACCTGCAAAAATATGAAAAAATACTAAACACTGCATGGTGACAATGAGGTATTCTATATACATATTAATCTTGGTTAATTAGCTAAACGTGGCAATGATTGGTTAGGGTAGTAAATTATTAATCAAATTAAGTAAATGTGAAAAAGTAAACAAGGAAATGTAAGCATTCTAAAATACAAGGAAGTTATCAATATGAAATATCATTCATTGATTTGGGAGGATGACCAAGAATATGCCAACATCTTCAATTGCTAGCCATAAGATTAAGATTTATAATTAAAAGATCATTAAATGTGCCCATTTCCAATAGGTGTACGTCTCTCAGCATAATTACAAATCTAATAAAACTTAATTTATTTCTTTTCACTAATGAATAGAGTATCCCAATAATGTAGGAGAAACAACTATCTAGTTTATTACAACAAAATTCGTCGTAGCTCAGTCGTCTAACATTTCTCATTGTCGGACGCATCTCTGCATCGTTCCCAAAAACCCCAAATGGTTCCAAATTAACCAAGAAAGCATAAAATAAAATGCAGAATATTCCAAAATACTTCCAAAAATGTGTCATCGAAGATAACTCCGTGAAAAAGATTACAGGCATCCAGAAAAAAATGAGGCATTTGACTTGAATGTGGTCAATTTTTTAGGGTTTCACTCCATCATAAAAATATTTTCAAGTTTTCACTCTATCATCGCCAATATTGTAAGGGTTTTAGTTTCTCTAATGAATTCTCTATAGGGAACAATGCACGTCATTCTCAAGTGCACACCAAAGTCTGTTTTTTCATGCTATTCTATGACTATCTATATGGAATAGTGGACAAATGTTTTGATTGTTGAATATAATTTTGATGCTCATCCTACACTGCAGTCATCAAATCATTCACAACAATGAAATAAATGACCTGCAACTAGTTTTGAATTTAACCTAGGACAATTGTTGATCCTCTTAAATAGATTTTAGCTAGTCATCATATATTTAATGCATGTGGTTTTATTGGTTAGGATATTTTCGATCTTTTTTTTATATAAGCAGTAGAATTATGTTCATTTCATACATAGAGGAGAAGATAGATAGAAATAATTTATGAATAGAGGAAGAATAGCAAGTGCAACAACACTGATTATAATTGAACATTGTTGGCAATATAAATCTTTTTTTTCTTTTTTCATATACAACACTCTAGTATACTCTAGTTTCTTTTTCTTTATTTTTTTTAGCAAACTCCATTTCTTCCCCACATATTGGTATCAAAGCAGGTTATAGGAGGTGTTTTTTGTTTATATAGTGGTTCTTTAAAATGGATAGAAGTAGTAGCATGTTGTAGCAAGTACCACAATTTGATGGGAAAAATTATGATGTTTGGTGCATCAAGATGATAACTATTTTCTTCTCTCAAGAGTTGTGGGAGCTAGATGAAAATGGCTTCCCTAATCCTACAGACCAGGTTGCATTCAATGCACTAACTCAAGTTGAAAGGAACACACTGAAGGAGAACAAGAAGGATGCCAAGGTTCTTTACTTTATACAAACAGTTATGGGAGACTCCATTTTTCCAAGGATAGCAACAACTACAAAATCCAAGCAAGCATGGGAGACTTTGAAAAATGCATGCCAAGGCAACAACAGGGTAAATCTTGTCAAGCTACAATTGTTAAGAAGAGATATTGAAAAATTGTAAATAAAGGAGTCTGAGTCAGTGAATGATTTCTTTACTTGTAGTATGAGCTTCGTTAATCAAATTAGAACTAATGGAGACACTCTTGAGTATCAAAGAATCATAGAAAAAACATTGAGAATTCTTCCTCCTAGGTTTGATCGTGTTGTTGTAGCAATAGAAGAGTCAAAGGACTTAACTCAAATGTGCCTTGATGAGCTTATGGGTTCTTTGCAAATCCATGAACAAAGTCCGAATATATTATCTACCATCTCTTATGAGCAATATTTTAGATCTCAAGTTTTAGTTAGAGGAAGAGAAATATCATTCAACAATAGAGGTGTTTCTAGAGGCGGTGGAAGTGGAAGCTTCATCAATAGACATGAAAGAGGACAAAGCAATTCTTCAGAAACACGTGGAAGAGGAAGGAGCAACAAAAATTCACGTGGAATATTTTCACAACAAATCAAATGTCCAATATCATTATTGTAAAAAGATTGGACATTATGCATCTGAATGTAGAAAAAAAACAATATGATATGTATCAACAAAATACAATTTTCATTAAGAGAGAAGAAATTGAAAGTGAAAAGAAAGAAAATTTGTTCATCATTTGCAATGTAGAAGAATAATGTAATAAGTATGTTTGGTACTTAGATAGTGGTTGTAGCAACCACATGAGTGGAAACAAATAAATGTTTTCTAGCATTAATGAATCTGTGAAATTTGAGGTAAGAATGGGAAATAACAACAAAGTGTCAGTCATGGGTAAATGATGCATCTCCATTTGCACCAAGCAAGGTGAAATTAAACAAATCCTAGATGTATACTATGTCCCCAGTTTAAAACACAATCTCATTAGTGTTGAACAGTTAGTTCAAAAAGGATATAAGGTTATGTTTGGGAATGGAGAATGAATTATTTTTTATAGAAATGGTAGTGATAGTCAAATTACAATAGTTAAGATGACAAAGACAATAATGTTTCCTTTAACCATGAAGAATGGATTTTCAACTTCATTCAAAGTTGATACAATAGACCAATCTAGGTTGTGGCATCTAAGATATGGTCACTTGAGTTACAATGGACTAAATTTGTTGTATAAGAAGTAGATGGTAAGAGGACTACCTTTGATTGAACAACCTACTAAAATATTTGAGGGATGCAATTTTGGGTAAACAAAATAGAATTTTTTTTCCCTCTGGTAAATCATGGAGACAAAGAGATCCACTTGAGTTGATTCATTCAGATTTGTTTGGTCCTATGCAAACCCCCTCTCTTGGAAAAAGTCAGTATTTTATAACATTCATAGATGATTTCAGCAAAACAACATCGGTCTATTGTTTAAAGTATAAATATGAGGCCTTTGAGATCTACAAGCAATTCAAGGCCCTCATTGAGAAACAAAGAGACACTACATAAAGGTCCTAAGGACCGACAGAGGAGGAGAATACATATCAAATGAATTTCTACTTTTTTTCAAAGAACATGGAATCAAGAAGCAATTTACACCAAGGTATACACCACAACAAAATGGTGTGGAAGAAAGGAAAAATAGAACCGTTTATGAAATGTCTAGGAGCATGTTAAAGGATAAAGGATTATCAAATGAATTCTTGGGTGAAGCAATAGCAACTACAATTTATTTTTTGAATAAATATGCCACAAAAAGTGTTTGTAACATGATTCCACAAGAGGCATGGAGCAAGAAAAATCCTCATGTTTAACACTTGAGATTTTTTGGTTGTGTGGCATTTTCACATATACTCAAAGAAAGAAGACAAAAATGGTATGATAAAGGAGAAAAATATGTTTTTATTGGATATAGTGAATAGTCAAAGGCATACAAACTATACAATCCTAAAATAAAGGAATTAACAATCAATGAAGATGTGATCCTTCTTGAAGATGAAGCATGGAAGAATCATTAAGGAACAACACAAGATGTTGGGGCAGCAATACCTCCTATGGATTTATCAAATGGAACACAATGTATTTCCACAGTGATACCTCAAAGTATTGGAATTCAACATGGAGCACAAGGTGTCACCCAAGTGACACCTCCATCGACAAGTTCCCAAGTTTCCCCCCAGGCAACTCCTCCAACGGGAACTCCTAGCACAAAGAGAAGAACCAATCTATCATCTTCAAGGTATCATGGCGGCGATAGCTCAATAAAAACAAGAATCTTGAAGGAGATATATGAGACATCCAAGTATGAAGATGATGATAATGAATTGGTGAATTTTGCTTTCTTTTCTGAATTTGATACTATTTATTTTGAAGATGCAGTAAAATAAAGAAAATGGTGTGATTCGATGGATGAAGAAATGCAAGAAATTTAGAAAAATGAGTCATGGGAGTTAGTAAACCCTCTAAGAGGAAAATAAGTTATTGGTGTCAAGTGGGTTTATAAAATCAAGAATGATGTAGAAGGAAGAATTGAAAAACAAAAAGCATGGCTTGTGGTCAAAGGGTATAAAAAACAACATGGAAGAGATTATGATGAAATCTTTTCTCCTGTAGCAAGGATGGAAAAAATATGAGTTGTCTTGGCAATAACAACTCAACACAACTGGAAAGTCCATCAAATGGACATAAAATCAACATTTTTCAATGGAGTGTTAAGTGAAAAAGTATACTTTCAACAACCCTCCGGTTTTGAAACTCCTGGACTTGAGAAGAAAGTGTATAGGTTGAAGAAAATATTGTATGGGCTCAAGAAAGCACCCACGACTTGGTATAGCCGCATTGACTCATACTTGTTGAGAAATGATTTTAGTAAAAGTAACATTGCGCCGACACTTTACATCAAAATCAACAATCAAGGTGAAATTCTAATTATTTTCTTATATGTAGATGATCTGATTTTTACAGGAAATACCAATTTGTCCATAGAAGAATTCAGAAAAGCAATGAAGAAAGAATTTGAAATTATAGATATGGGCTTATTGAGATGCTTTCTTGGTATTGAGGTTAAACAAACAAATTAAGGTATCTTTATATCTCAAACCAAGTATGGAGGGGATATCTTAAAGAGATTTAGGATGTTGAATAACAAGCTAGCACCAAAACTGGAAGCAACACGTTTGAAGCTAAGCAAACATGATTGCAATAGCAATGTGGATCTAACTTTTTATAAAAGTATGGTTGGAAGTCTTATGTATTTAACAACAAAAAGACCTGATATCATGTATGCACTTAGTCTAATCTCCAGGTTTATGGAAACTCCAAAAGAAACACACTTGCAACTAGGAAAAATAATTTTAAGGTATGTGAATGGCACCAAAAGCCATGGAATTTTATATATTGTAGCAGATAACTTTTAGTTAGTTGGGTACATTGACAGTGATTGGGGAGGAAATATAGATGATCGAAATAACACATCTAGATATGTGTTCCAAATTGGGTCAGGATTTATTTCATGGGCATCAAAGAAACAACCCATTGTGTCACTTTCCACAGCAGAAGCAGAGTATGTGGAAGAAAATGCAGCAGCTTGTCAAGTTGTATGGTTAAGAAGGATATTGTCAGATATGAATCAGGAGAAACAAGAGGGAACACCAATCTATTGTGATAATCAATCCTCTATAGCTCTATCAAAGAATCCATTGTTTCATAAACACAACAAACACATAGCCATAAGGTACAATTTCATAAGAGAATTGGTTGAGACTGGAGAAATAAATTTGAAATTTTGCAAGTGAGAGGAGCAACTTGCAGACATATTCAGAAAAGAAATGCCAAAGGAGAATTTTGAGCAACTAAGATAAGATTTGACACTCATTGACCTCAACAAACACTTGTTTGCATCTATCCCTCATGGGAATATTAGCAGTTTAGGGAAGTCAAGATTAAGGGGGAGTGTTGAAGATAAGCTTATGCTCATCCTACTTTGCAGTCATTAAATCATACACAACATTGAAATAAATGCCTTGCAGCCAGTTTTGACTTTCACCCAGGATAAACTCTGATCCTCTTAAATAGATTTTAGCTAGTCATCATATCTTTAATGCATGTGGTTGTAGTGGTTAGAATAATTTCCAGCTCTATTTTATATAACCAGTAGAAATCTGTTCATTTCATGTATAGAGGAAAAGATAGATAGAAAGAATTTGTGAACAGAGGAAGAATAGCAAGTGCAACAACACTGATTGTAATTGAACACTATTGGAAATATAAATCTGGTTTTTTCTTTTTGCATATACAACACTTTGGTATACTGTGTTTCTTTTTCTCTTTGTTTTCAGCGAACTCTGTTTCTTCCCCATAGAAAGTGCAGCAACACTGATTGTAAATGAGCACTGTTGGCAATATAAATCTGGTTTTTTCTTTCTGCATATACAACACTTTGGTATGCTTTGTTTCTTTTTTTCTCTGTTTTCAGCAAACTCTGTTTCTTCCCCACACTGATACTCTCTATAAATATGCATGGGAAGGTAAATTGTTGTCAGTGATAAAATAGGATGAATGTATGATATTGTTAGGGTAATGATTTATTTAGTGATATTCGGTTTTGAACCAAGATGCAAAGA
>ML841204.1:0-17901 GCA_009831015.1 Picea engelmannii | reverse complement strand
TTTACCATTGACATCATGAATTCAAATCTCTAGATTGAACATAGATTTATAAAAAAATCGAAGATATAAGAATTTAACTTAGGATTAATTAATTTCTAACAAATCCAATATCAATGTCAAGATCATTAAATGCAATTTACAACGAATGAAGGAAATTCGAAGTTCTGGGCTGTAATTAAATTCGGCAGTGTTCATAACAAATTTTTGTTTTGATTGATTTTAAAATTCTATAGCGATTTACATCGATTTGTTTCATGGTTTAAATTTACTGTGACTTGGTTGTGAAGGCCTAGCCTTGTGTCCAAGAATTTGGCGTGCCCACGGCTTGGCCATAGGGCTAGGTCCCCGTGGCCAAGTCATAGTCCACTAGATTGTGACTTGGCCGCGGGGGCCTAGCCCTGTGGCCAATCCGTTGGCGTGCCCACAACTTGGCCATAGGGCTAGGCCCCCACAGCCAAGTCATAGTCCACTGGACTGTGACTTGGCCACAGGGGCCTAGTCCTGTGGCCAAGCCGTTGGCGTGCCCATGGCTTGGCCATAGAGGTCACCACCTAAAACTACATTTTAATTTAAAAATTAAAACTAACATACAAAGATTAAAATTACATACATAGATTAAAATTAACATTAAAAAAATTAATTTACAGTTACTAACCTGCAGCTCGGCCCGTCGAACGCCCACCAACGCCCACCAGAATCTCGGCTCGTCGAACGCCCGCCAATGCTCACTTGAAGCTCGACCTATCAAACGCCCGACCGCCTGCCAATGCTCACAAGCACTCCCAGACACTCAAATGCTCACAACGCACCAACACTCGTGAAAGCTCACAAATGCCAAAAGGTTAGAAAAACATTTGAACATTGATGTGTGGTTGATATACAAACCTTCTTTCAACCAAAACATGTTTCGGCTGAAAGATATTTCGGCCGAAAGATGTTTCGATAGAAAGATGTTTCAGCCGAAAGGAGGTTTTGGCTTGAATATCTTTCAGCCGAAAGAATATTGCCAGATGGAAAAAATCCGTCCGACTAAATATTTACACGCAAATCGAGGATACCGTCATTGTACCGTTCGATTTGATGTTCCGCCTTTCAGCCAAAAAAAGTATCTTTCGGCCAAAAAATACTATTAGCTTGGCCGAAAAAATGTTTTTCAAAATTTTGGATACCAGGTTGTCACGAAAGTGTTACCCACCTCCGTGATTTCACCCTGCTATCCTAAAGATGGAACATAGTGAAATCCTAGAGCAAGTTCAAGATACGGAGAATCAATAGTATCCATTTGAAGGTTATTGGAGGATGTAATTCGATGGAGATTGTTCAAACTCTGGGAGTGGAGTTGGAATTGTCCTTGTAAGTCCAAGTAAGATTATGCATCCACATGCTATCAGCCTGGAATTTGCATGTACTAATAATGAGGCATAATATGAATCTTTGATCCAAGGAATGAATCTTGCACAAGAAATGAAAATCAAAATTCTAATTGTGACTGGAAACTCCGAGTTGGTAATTAATCAAGTCACCCAGAGGTATAAAATCAAGAAGGAAAAATTCAAATTATATTTCAAAAGAGTTAACGAATTGATGGAATCTTTCATCTCTTTCAACATTTCTTTTACTCCAAGGGACAAGAATTAGAAGGTAGATTCATTGGCTTTGGTGGCCTCATAGTCAAACCCATATAATATACAAAGAAACACATATTTTCAAGTAGAAAGAGTATTCCGACCTTTTGTACCTGATAACGTGGAAGATTTGCAAGTGTTTGAGAATGATGAATAGTTAGAATTTTTTTTGTTAAGCAATGATGATGATGAAGAAAATCACATATATGTTTTCCTGAAAGATTGTATTCAATCCGAGTCTCTTTTTATGAAAGATGATCATGCTAAGAATCTCCTAGAAGAAATTTCACTCCAAAAGGTTCAAGAAACAAGAAAGATCAATATTGGAACTAACAGTTCCCCAAAATATGTCAACTTTGGAGTTGATTGCACCATTGAGGAATTTGATCAATATGTTTCATTGTTTATAGAATATCTTGATGTGTTCGCATGGACCTATGATGATTTGAAAGCTTATGATAAAAAAATATTCCAACATATCATTCATTTGAGGGAAGAAGCAATGCCTGTCAAGCAAAAATAAGGATGATGAACCCCAAACTGAAACCTTTGGTAAAGGTTGAACTGGAGAAATTAATGGGTGGAATATTATATCCCATTAGACATTTTGATTAGCTTTCAAACCCTGTGATAGTAAGAAAGAAGACCATAGAAATCCCAATGTGTGTGGATTTCAGGGATCTTAACAAAGAAAGTGTAAAGGATAACTATCCTTTACCTAAAATGGATTTTCTTCTCTAGCAAGTCACGGGATCAACTTGTATGTCCATTTTGGATGGTTTTTCTAGATATAACCAAATATTCATTGTTGAGGAAGACATATTAAAGAAAACATTCATAACACCTTGGGAGACATATGCATATGCTAGGATGCCCCTTTGGTTTGAAGAATGCAGGAGCCACATTTCAGACGGCCATGGATCATGCATTTAGTGGGTTGATAGGAAAATTCATGGAATATTATCAAGATGAGTTGACATGGCATTCAAAAACAAGAGGTGATCATATCCATCACTTGAGAAAAGTTTTTCGACAGATGCAGATTATATGGTGTTTCTCTGAATCCAAAAAAATGTTTATTCATTGTAGCTCAAGGAAAACTATTGGGTCATATTGTTTGCAAGGAATGTATTTATATACATATAGAAAGAGTTAAAGATATAAATGAACTCAACCCCCCATCATCTAAGAAAGGAGTTCAATCATTTTTTGGCAAGATCAACGTTGTGCGAAGATTTGTTCCTGACTATGCAAGCATTGTGAAGCTGATCAATTTATTGTTGAAAAATGACCAAAGGTTCGAATGGACAATGGATACAAAAGAAGATTTCAATAATATCAAATATCAATCACCACACCTCTAGTCCTCATTATCCCAAATTTTCAAAGGGATTTCATCATCTATTCTTTCGCTACAGAAACACTTGTTCCATCTGTTCTTACTCAGAGGAATACCAAGGGTGAAGAACTCCCAATGACCTTCATTAGAAAAACCCTTCATGATTATGAATTCAGGTATTCAGAACTCGAAAAGAAATCCATGTCTCTTGTGAAAGAAGTGGTTTACTTTCGGGTGTACATAATAAATTCTCATGTCATTTCTTATGTTCCATCTTCAGCAGTGAAGATGCTTTTGAATCGACAATTGAGAGCAGGAAAATGGGCTAACTGGCTAGCGAAGATCCAAGAATATGATATTGATATTAAACCTTTAAAGGTTGTCAAAGGACAAGGTTTATGTAAGCTCATCGAAAATAACAATTATATGGATGGAATGATCTCAATTTTAGTAGGAGAACCATTGGCCGATTCAAAATGGTATGGAGACATTGTATTCTATTTGAGGTATGGGAATTTTCTAGTCACCATGAACCCCAAAGTGATGCAGGAGCATCGTCAACATCAAGCGAGCATGGGGGAAAGCGCCACACATTTTGAGCATATGTTAAATTGTTTAAAAACTTTTGAAGAGAGGATGCGCAACACTTAAATGTGATAGTTAAGGAGAGTCATACTTATGTATTGTAAAGGGCCTTGAGCGATCCTCTCTCGTCCATAGTAGGTAGAAGGCATTTATGTAAGTAGGTAGAATTGAATATTAGATTAGACAGTTTTAGAGTGCAAGAGGGAAACGGGATATGGACACCCTCATGGTGTATTGTAAGTTAGTTAAAAAAAAGCATTGGAGCATAGAAGAGAAGCAGAGGGCTGAGTAAGAACACCCATGTATTGATATGTTGATTAATAGAAAGAGGTTGATTCAAATTCATGGTTTTGTATTTATTCTCTGTGTATTGATGCTGAATGATATGCTCATGAATGTTTGCTTCCTGTTATACATTTTCTTTTATATGCTGTGTATGTGATTTCATGGTCTGAGTTTGAAGTCTCGAAGGAGAAAGGAATGAGTTTCAATTGTTTCTCTGTCTGAGCAAGATTCCTGCAAGGAGTGCAGTTGATTTGTCCGCAAGGAGTGCGTCGACAAGGAGTTCATAGGGTTGTCTCTGAAAGCTCAAGAGAGGTAGTGGTTTTTCTCATTTCCTCAGAGTGCAGTAGGCACAAGTGCCGTGCAAGGAGTTCATAGGCCAAGGAGAGAATCTCAGGGTTGTGAACCTAAGCAACATATCGAACGACTTCTGCAACAGGTGTGCGCAGAAGTTGAAGTATTCAACATTTGAAAGTATCTAAAGGTTGTTCTCAAGGAGTGGCACAAGAATATTCTTTAAAACCTCAGAGTCGTGAGAAATCTCAGGAGGGATAAGGCCTTCTAATCCATTTAAGGACAGTGCTGAGAAGTTGCGACTGGAAGTATTAAGAAGGGCGTCGTAAGTTTGCACCGTGGTGGATAAGGTTGGGAAGGAACACTCAGATCAGCTAGAGAAATCATCAAAGGGAAGAGATCAACGGTCAGAAATCTGTGGGGAGGATTAGCGAAATTCCGCCAGCCATCAGATCTGCCAGAGAAGCGAGGAGGTTACAGCTACGTCCGGAGTTCAAGCTTAGGAGATTGTGGACCGTACGATCTTCATAGAAATACCCGTTAGCCATTGGATTGACCAGGAGTTGCGCGGAGTTTAAGCTTCATGAACGGGAGGAGGAAAGTTCCGACGAGAGGCGTGGCCATCAAAATTTCGACATTCGTGAAATCGGGAATCACGAGGACGAGTGATCGGGAATTTTCAGAGTGAAAATCCCGGAATCAATCTGAGCCGTCCATCTGGAGGAGACAAGTGGCAATCATCAAGAGTCGTCGGCATTTCGGTGACCGAGGTTTTAAGTTGACAAAGAACTTGTGCCATCAGGGCATCGAAAGTCTCAAAATCCTGAGGTTGAATCAGGACCGCCCATCTCAAGGGGACACGTAGCGAAGATCTAAGATCTCAAGACAGTCCTGAAAGGGAAGACTCCATCGAAGTTTCAGGATTTGGCAAATCGGAGGTTCTGTGAGCAAGAGATCAGGAAAATCCTTATTGGAAACCCCATAAATGATTGGAGCCATCCATCAGTGGGGACACGTGGACGAGATCGGAAGCCCATCGGCATTTCGATCATCGGGACTCACATAGGTAAGTATTTTGATTTTTCATATTGGAGAAACCTGAGGGTAAATCTAAATCGTCCATCCACTAGGGACGCGTGTCAGAAATCCAAAGAAAGTCGGGGATCGGCATTTCATGAGTCTTGGGGACAAGGAGGACTTGCATTTTGAAATCGCGAATTTCGATTCTCTGAAAGGAGGAGAGCTCCATGTGGGACCCATCTGATGTCATCTCGTCATAACGAGGCATTGGGAAATTCCACGAAGAAACATTGAAGCTGCGAGGACCGTCCATCCTAGAGGACACGTGGCGACAATCGCGATCGTTGGGAAATTTCCCGAAAGGAAAAGTCATCCATCAGAAAATTGAGAATCAGGAAATCGAGGATTCCGTGGACAAGAGGTTTAGTGCATTTCGACATTCGAAACCCCAAACCCAGATAAAAAGGTATGACTACAGTCATATAAAGGCTAGTCACATGACTAGGGCATAGCCAGGAGGGGCTAGAGCACAAAGGGAGCGCATCATGATATTGGGAATCGAGAATTCGAGGAAGCAAGTGTTTGCGACATCGGGGATTGGAAAACCCCGAAACCCGATTGTGACTTTTTGTTGTGAATGGAGAGGGGATCAGACCTAAAAGCTGTAAGGTACCGAAAAAGACCTGTGGGTCAAATTTAAACGAAAAATTTCAGGGGAGAATCGAAGGAGCCACTCTGGCTCGAGGGGGAATTTTGAACGATCCTTAAAGAAGGGGTGTGGGCTGCGTCAGTTTGGTATCAGAGAACCAGAAAAGTTATTTTCTTTCTATAACAGAGAAGAAGAAGATTCATCATGCCGCCTAGAAGAAGAGATAGACAATCACCCAATCCTGAAGAGGAGAGGGAAATGTCGTGGAGAAGAGGTAGGCAGATGCAAAACCCCGAAATGGAAAGAGAGATGCGTGAACTACGAGCCAGACTCGAAGACATGGAGACAACACAAAGACGCACAGTCAGTGCTGGGGATCTAAGTGATTTCGAAAGTGAAATAGAGGCTAAACATGAAGAAGAAGTTCCAGCCGAAGATGCATCAAACGAACGTTTGATCAGAGCTATTGCTAGAATGGGTGTAAAAGCGAAAATGGACATTCCAGTTTATGAGGGAAACTTGGATGCAGAGGAGCTTCTAGACTGGATTAGAGCTCTGGACACATACTTCGACTATGAGGATGTCGAGGAAGACAAGAAAGTCAAGCATGTTGTCACAAGATTAAAGGGACATGCAACATTATGGTGGGATGAACTACAAGCTGACAGATGCTGCAAGGGCAAGCAGAAGATCAAGAGTTGGGACAGGATGATTGCAAAGATGAAGGAAAAATTCATCCCCAGGGATTACCAGATTACTCTGTTCAGGAGGATGCAGAACTTGAGACAGAAGCTGGTGACAGTAAAGGAATATAATGAGGAATTCTACAGACTGAACATCAGAGGAGGTCATCAGGAGAGCGATGATGAAAAAGTTGTCAGATACATGAATGGCCCAAGGTATGACATTCAAGATGAGATGAGCATGGTTACCATCCGAACGGTGGAAGATGCTTATCAGATGGCTCTGAAAGCAGAAGAGAAGTTGAGCCGAAAGCAAGGTCAGAGAGGCCGAGGTAGAAGTCAAGCCAGGGGCAAATCAGTTACCCAAGATAAAAATCAGAAACCCAAGGAAGACTAGAAGAAACCTCAGACTCGACCTGAGAGAGGTGGAAATTCACAGTGTGGGCAATATGTTGAACAGAGAGGGAAACATACTGAGCAGAGAGGAGGGTATGCTGATAATAATACTTTTCCTCGTACTAGAGGTAGAGGAAGAGGAAGAGGTGGAGTAATAAAATGCTTCACATGTGGAAAGAATGGGCACAAGTCTTATGAGTGTCCTGATAAAAAGAAAGAGGGTGGAGAAACTCACATCGCCGAAGCACAAAGGTGAGATGTCGAGGCAGAAGATGCTGAAGGGCAGACGACCGTTGATGATGCAAAAAGTCCTTTTGACACCTGAAAAGGAAGTCGAGAGTTCAGTCCAGAGAAATAAACTTTTTCGGACTGCTTGCAAAACCAAAGATAGGGTATGCAAGGTCATAGTAGACAGTGGTAGCATGGATAATCTTGTTTCTATGGAAATGGTAGATAAGCTGGAGCTGGAGACAATTGAACATCCAAGCCCATATAAAGTTTCATGGCTACAAAAGGGACATCAGGTAAATGTCACTAAACAATGTTTAGTTGAGTTTAAAATAGGAGGATATAATGATAAGATACTCTATGATGTTATTCCTATGGATGTTTGTCATTTATTGTTGGGTAGACCATGGAAATATGACAGAAATGTGATTCATGATGGGAAGATGAACACATACACCTTAGAAACGAATGGGAGAACTCACATGTTGCTTCCAATCAAAGATAAGGAGGTGAAGCCGGAAGTAAGCATCATAGTACTTCTCATGAGTGGGAAGGAACTTCTTACAGAGGTTAAGAAGAAGGAGGATCCACAGTTCATTGTGGTCAGAAAACCAAAGATTGTTTTGACTAGCACAAGAGTGGATGATTTTCCAGAATAAGTTCAGGAACTACTGGAAGAGTTCGTTGATATAGTAGTGGAAGAATTACCTCGTTCGTTGCCATCGATCAGAAGTGTGACCATCATATTGATCCCATACCAGGAGCCAGTTTTCCAAACAAAGCCGCGTACAGATTGACGCCACAAGAGAATGAAGAGGTTAAAAGGAAGGTCCAGGAGTTGTTGGACAAAGGTTTGGTCAGGGAGAGATTGAGTCCGTGCGCTGTTCCAACAGTACTCAGTCCGAAGAAAGATGGAGGATGGAGGATGTGCATTGATTCAAGAGCCATTAACAAGATAACCATCAGGTATAGATTTCCATTGCTGAGGATGGATGATCTGATGGATTGCTTGAGTGAAGCAAAATATTTTTCAAAGATTGATTTGAAAAGCAGATATCACCAGATTCGCATGAGAGAGGGTGATGAGTGGAAGATAGCATTCAAAACAAATGAAGGGTTGTAGGAATGGCTTGTTATTCTGTTTGTCTTAACAAATGTGCAAAGTACCTTCATGAGGATGATGAACGAAGTCCTGAAGGAGTTCATCGAAAAATTTGTCATTGTGTATTTAGATGACATAATGATCTACAGTAAAACAGCAGCGGAGCATCTGAAGCATTTGGCTACAGTGATGAAAAGATTACAGCAAGAGAAGTTGCTCATAAACATGAAGAAATCCTCATTCATAAAGACAGAACTCATTTACTTGGGATTTGTTATTTCTGCAGACAAATTGAGGATGGATCCAGATAAGTTGGAAGTGATCAAGAATTGGCCATCACCGAAGAACATATTTGAGGTGAGAAGTTTTCACGGGTTAGCTAGTTTCTACCAGAAGTTCATCAGGAATTTCAGTGGAATTAGTGCAGCAATGATGGATACAGTGAATAAAAGACATAGATCTTTTCACTGGACAGAAGAAGCTGAGAAGAGTTTTAACCTGTTGAAAAGAAAAATTACGGAACAACCAATTCTGGTGTTGCTGAATTTCCAAAAGGCATTTCAAGTAAAGTGCGATGCAAGTGGATTTGCGATAGGGGCAGTCTTGAGTCAAGAAGACGGGCCAATAGCATACTTCAGCGAGAAGCTGAATGAAGTGAAAGTGAAATACTCCACTTATGATAAGGAGTTTTATGCTATTATACAGGCATTAAAAAAATGGAGGCATTATTTGATTCCCAAAGAGTTTGTTTTATACAGTGACAATCATGCACTGCAGTTTGTGACTCAGCAGGAAAAGTTGAATCAGAGACATGTAAAATGGGTGGAATACATGAAAAATTTCACTTTTGTAATTAAACATATTTCAGGTACTGCTAACAAAGTTGTTGATGCTTTGAGCAGGAAATGTTTGTTGTTGCAGGAGTTCTGAGTCAAAACATTGGGTTTTGATGATCTCAGGGACATGTACGCAGATGATCAGGATTTCAAGGAAGTGTATGAAGCAGCTGAGAATCCAGTTCTCATAGACCGGAGCCAATGGGCAGAATACATGATCCAAGAAGGATTGTTATTTAAGGGCAATCATCTTTGTATTCCAAAGACCTCCATGTGGGACAATCTGCTGAAGGAGAAACATAGTGGAGGATTGGCCGGACATTTCGGTCATGACAAAACATTCGCGAAGCTGAATGAGTCATATTTTTGGCCAGGAATGCGAGCAGATGTCAAGAGATTTGTGGATAGGTGTAGAATTTTCCAGCATTCGAAGGGGAGGAGACAAAATGCAGGATTCTATCAACCATTTCCCATACCAGAGAGGTCGTGGGATGCAATTAGCATGGATTTCATATTGGGGTTTCCAAGGACACAAAGAGGATTTGACTCAATCTTTGTGGTGGTGGATAGATTTTCCAAGATGGCACACTTCATCCCATGTCACAAAACCAGTGATGCAACTCACATTGCAAATCTGTTTTTCAGAGAATTCATTCGACTTCACAGCTTACCAAGGACTATAGTTTTGGATAGAGATACGAAGTTCATAGGGCACTTCTGGAGGACCTTATGGAAGAAGATGGGAACTAACTTGTCTTTTAGTTCAGCTTATCATCCTCAGACGGATGTACAGACAGAAGTGGTGAACAGAATTCTGGGAGACTTGCTAAGAAGCCTGGTAACAGAACACCACAGCCAGTGGGATAATATATTACCACAGGCAGAGTTTGCGTATAACGACTCAGTCAACAAAAGCACAGAGAAAATTCCATTGCAGGTTGTCTATGGCGTGCAGCCGAGAGGAATTTCTGAATTGAGTGATTCAGAACAGACTGCGACTAGAAGTGCTAGTGCAGAAGATTTCGCAGAAGCGATGAGGGAACTTCACAGTCAGGTGAAGGAGCAATTGCAGAATTCAAATTGGGAGTATAAACGTAGAGCAGATCAACACAGAAGACAACTTCAATTCGAAGTGGGTGACTTGATTCTGGCACATTTGAGGAAGGAAAGGTTCCCAAGAGGAACATATAATAAATTGAAGATGAAGAAAATCGGGCCATGTAGGGTCTTGAAGAAATTTGGGGCAAATGCTTATGAGATTGAATTACCCGATGGGATCGAAATTTCTCCGATATTCAATATCTCAGATTTGTACCCATACAAAGCTGAGGAAGCAGGAACAAGTGATGAACAGTTAGAGGTTCAGCGGAAAAAGCAGATGCCAGTTGCAGAGAAGCCACAAATGGAAAGCATACTAGACAAAAGAATTGGCAAGAAGACCAGAAGGAAAGAATACTTCGAATATTTGGTCAAGTGGAAAGGCCATCCAGTTGAAGATGCCAGCTGGGAGAATGAAGCAGAGATTCAGAAGCATGGACAGACCGTGCAAGAGCTCATGGACAGGAGCCCATGAAAATTTTCAAGCGAGGGAGTATGATGCAGGAGCATCATCAACATCAAGTGAGCGTGGGGGTAAGCGCCACACATTTTGAGCATATGTTAAATTGTTTAAAAACTTTTGAAGAGAGGATGCGCCAAACTTAAATGTTATAGTTAAGGAGAGGCGTACTTATGTATTGTAAAGGACCTTGAGCGATCCGCTCTCGTCCATAGTATATAGAAGGCATTTATGTAAGTAGGTAGAATTGAATATTAGATTAGACAGTTTTAGAGCGCAAGAGGGAAAAGTGATATAGACACCCTCATGGTGTATTGTAAGTTAGTTAAAAAAAAGCATTGGAGCATAGAAGAGAAGCAGAGGGCTGAGTAAGAACACCCATGTACTGATATTTTGATTAATAGAAAGAGGTTGATTCAAATTCATGGTTTTGTGTTTATTCTCTGTGTATTGATGTTGAATGATATGCTCATGAATGTTTGCTTCCTGATATACATTTGCTTTTATATGTTGTGTATGTGATTTCATGGTCTGAGTTTGAAGTCTGGAAGGAGAAAGGAATGAGTTTCAATTGTTTCTCTGTTTGAGCAAGATTCCTACAGGGAGTGCAGTTGATTTGTCCGCAAGGAGTGCGTCGACAAGGAGTTCAGAGGGTTGTCTCTGAAAGCTCAGGAGAGGTAGTGGTTGTTCTCATTTCCTCAGAGTGCAGTAGGCACAGGTGCCATGCAAGGAGTGCACAGGCCAAGGAGAGAATCTCAGGGTTGTGAACCTGAGAAACATATCGAACGACTTCTGCGGCAAGTGTGCGCAGAAGTTGAAGTATTCAACATTTGAAAGTATCTGAGGGTTGTTCGCAAGGAGTGCGTGCAATAATCTTCTTTAAAACCTCAGAGTTGTGAGAAAGCTCAGGAGGGATAAGGCCTTCTAATCCATTTAAGGACAGCGCTGAGAAGTTGTGAATGAAAGTATTAAGAAGGGCGTCGTAATTTTGCGCCGTGGCGGATAAGGTTGGGAAGGAACACTCAGATCATCTGGAGAAATCATCAAAGGGAAGAGATCAACAGTCAGAAATCTATGGGGAGGATTAGCGAAATCCTGACAGCCTTCAAATCTGCCAGAGAAGCGAGGAGGTTACGGCTGCGTCCAGAGTTCAAGCTCAGGAGATTGTGGACCGTAGGATCTTCACAGAAAGACCCATCAGCCATTGGATTGACTAGGAGTTGCGCAGAGTTTAAGATTCATGAATGGGAGGAGGAAAGTTCCGACGAGAGGCGTGGCCATCGGAATTTCGACATTCGTGAAATCGGGAATCACGAGGATGAGTGATCAAGAATTTTCAGAGTGAAAATCCCAGAATCAATCTGAGCCGTCCATCTAGAGGAGATAGGTGGCAATCATCGAGAGTCGTCGGCATTTCGGCGACCGGGGTTTTAAGTTGAAAAAGAACTTGTGTCATCAAGGCATCGAAAGTCTCGAAATCCCGAGGTTGAATCAGGACTGCCCATCTCGAGGGGACACGTGGCGAAGATCTAAGATCTCAGGAAAGTCCTGAAAGGGAAGACTCCATCAGAGTTTCAGGATTCAGCAAATCGGAGGTTCTGTGAGCAAGAGATCGGGAAAATCCCTGTTGGAAACCCCGTAAATGATCAGAGTCGTCCATCAGTGGGGACACGTGGACGAGATCGGAATCCCATCGACATTTCGATCATCGGGACTCACATAGGTAAGTGTTTTGATTTTTCAGATTGGCGAAACCCGAGGGTAAATCTAAACCGTCCATACACTAGGGACGCGTGTCAGAAATCTGAAGAAAGTCGGGGATCGGCATTTCGTGAGTCTTGGGGACAAGGAGGACTTGCATTTTGAAATCATGAATTTTGATTCTCCGAAAGGAGGAGAGCTCCATGTGGGACCCAGCTGATGTCATCTCGTCATAACGAGGCATCGGGAAATTCCACAAAGAAAACCCTGAAGCTGCGAGGACCATCCATCCTAGAGGACGCGTGGTGACAATCGCGATCGTCGAGAAATTTCCCGAAAGGAAAAGTCATCCATCGGAAAATCGAGAATCAGGAAATCGAGGATTCCGTGGACAAGAGGTTTAGTGCATTTCGATGTTCGAAACCCCGAACCCCGATAAAAAGGTATGACTGCGGTCATATAAAGGTCGGTCACATGACTAGGGCATAGCCAGGAGGGGCTAGAGCACAAAGGGAGCGCATTGTGATATTGGGAATCGGGAATTCGAGGAAGCAAGTGTTTGCGACATCAGGGATTGGAAAACCCCAAAACTCTATTGTGACTTTCTGTTGTGAACGGAGAGGGGATCGGACCTAAAAGCTGTAAGGTGTCGAAAAAGACCTGTGGGTCAAATTTAAATGAAAATTTTCAGGGGAGAATCGAAGGAGCCACTCCGGCTCGAGGGGGAATTTTGAACGATCCTTAAAGACCGGGAGGTCAGCGTAGAGGCCTTTTGTTGAGGAAAGGGGTGTGGGTTGCGTCACAAAGTGAGAAGAACATTGAAGATGAAGGCAAATCAATATTTGATGATTGTTGATATACTATTCAGAAGGAACTATAATAGTATATTACTGAGATGTGTTGATGAAAACAAAGGCCAAGAATTAATGAGGAAATTCCATGAAGGAATATGTGGTGGGAATTTTTCACCTAAGGACACCTCCCATAAAATAATAAGAGATGGATTTTATTGGCCATCATTTTTTAGAGACTCATGTACCACAATAAGGAAGTGTGTATCTTGCCAACAATTTTCAGAGAAAATGAAGAGATATTACAACCTATACTTGTAGAAAAACCATTCTCCCAATAGGGACTTGATGTTGTTGGGCCAATAAATACAAAGTCAAGCAAGGGACATATGTACATTTTCAATGCTACCAATTATTTTATGAAATGGCTAGAAGCAGTGGCTTTAAAAAAGGTTGGTTCCGAAGAATTAATTAAGTTCCTCAAAGATAACATTTTATCAAGAGTCTGTGTCCTAGACAAATTTATCACTGATAATGGTTCGATTTTCATTGGTTCAAAATTTACAAAATTCTGTGGAGAATATGGAATTATTATGGGGCAATCATCGAATCATTATCCACAAGGAAATGATCTTGCAGAATCCACAAATAAGACACTCATTCAGATATTAAAGAAAACTATTTACAAGAACCAAATGAATTGGGATTTGAAGCTAACTGATGTGTTGTGGGAAAGAAGAACGACTCCAAAGGACAACATTGGGATGTCTCTGTATACATTGGTTTATGGGAAATAAGAAAAAATTCAAATTAACCTCGAACTCAATGCTTTGACTTTTGTGGTTAATATAGAAGATGTAGAAGACAGTTCACCAATCCAAAGGAGGATCAATCAGTTGTTGAAATTGAAGGAAGAATGAAGTAAAGCCCCGAATCGAACTTCTCAGAGACAACATAGTGTCAAGAAATATTTTTACCAGAGTGAAAATGTAAAGAATTTCTAGAAGGGAGAACCGGTGTTACTCTGGAACAAATCCAAGGAGAAATCATTGATGCATACAAAGTTCCAATCACTCCGAATTTGACCATACATTGTAGAAAAGATCATGGGTTTTAATTTGTACATGCTCAAAGACATGAAGGGTAAAATATTAATGTTTCCTATAAATGAGCAACATTTGAAAGGTTTCTTCACCTAAAACTTTCTCATTTCCCTATACATAAATTTTATTTTTTCAGTTTGTATATTCTTACCTTTGACTCCATAGCCCAATCGATGGAACTATCTGGTCATAAATATTTTGGATTCTTGACAACCCATAAGGCGTTATCATCCCACAGTTGGAGCTAGTTGTTGAGATCAATTCCCGCTTCCGAAATGTCCCTCCCTTTTCTATTTCCCAACTTATTTTTCCATTTCTTTTCCCTGTTTTGTACCTCCCCTCATTCCCCTTTTCTTTTCTCCCTTCTCTTTTCCCTTTCTAGTTACTATACTTTGTTGTTTTACAAAAAACAAAAATGGTGGGTTTAGGGTTTGGAAGACTCATGGGTCTTCACCTCCATCCATGTTTCTATATCATGAGTTCGAAAGACCTCCATATTATGATATACTTAACCATTTCTTGCAACCACAGGTTCACGGGTTCAAGCTTCCATCTTCCAGGTTTCGCAATTTCCATTTTACACCTAAAGACTTGTGATCTACATTATGACCATCAGACTTTTCGCGGATACCAAGCCCCTAAGTATTTCATTTCTCTTATATTTAAGTCCGACTGACAATTGTTCAACACTTAGCCTATTTTCGATCATTTTCAATCATGGGATCATGGGTTCATGGGTTCATGGGTTCACAAAAAAACCCAAATTCAAATTGCTCTCGTCCGTCCCCACCATCTTCATGTTTTTCCCAATACGCATTTAGTATGGTTTAATGATAATAACTGATCATGCAGAATCCGTAAATGTCACCATTAAAAAACGAAGGGCTCAAGGAGATTTTTCACTAAATTGCATCAAAGCATGATTTTCCAAGCGTTATATTATTGTTATCTCTCCGAAATAATTCATTTCAAGTTATTATCCAATTGAAAGAACACTCTCTTCAACCTATGGTAGTAGCATCCAGACAACAATTATGTGGCAATACTTTTAACATTTTTGGTCGTGAAGACCAGAACTTTCAGTGGTCCAGATTATACTCGTATTACTCATCTCCTCCTGCATATAAAGATATAATATGGACATTTGGAATTGCTCGCGTAGGGCATGTCCCTGAGGTATTTGACTGCAAAGAATTGGTTACATGGTGCATTGAGAAATACATACCGAGTCATTGAATCATACAACTCCAAGATTGCTCCCCCATCTCTCTTTCACCGCAAGTGTTTTGTAAGATGTTGAAGATCCCTGAGCCAACACTTATCTTGAAAAGGGGAGGATTGCAGAGATTTTCTGAAAAAACATGACAATGGCCTGGACCTCTTGCCTAAGTTCTTGGAGAATTTTGCGGTTGTCCCAAAAGACATAACAAGGATTCAGGTCGACTCGTTCAAAAACCCCTCCGGAAATCACTTGGTTGTTTATGAGACTAACAGAACAAGAAATCATAGCCACCATTTCCCACATGATTCTTTATATTTTATATTTTACAATTAAAGATAAATCTATTTTCGATTGGGGAAAACTTATTTCCATTGAAATCTCCTCCCAATTTTCATATTACAAAAGGGACAAGAAATTCTTTATGGCTTATTATTTGGTATTTGCGATAGCATAATGCGGTCATTTTCCAAAATTGACTATATGTAAGAGAGTGAACTGTGAAATTGATCCGGTCACCTTCTGGTATTAATCATTGTGGAGACACAAGACTTCTTTGCATTTTTATGAAGTTTACAATGATTTCATTTCAGTTTTTAAGGGATTGTTGTTAGGTAAAAATACCCCCAGGATGTCTGACCAGGAAAATAAATTCTTGGAGAAAAAGGGGACATTAGAGAAGATGGAAAATCACAATGTTATCAGGATATTTTGTTCTAAAGAAAATTCCTCTTTTCTTCCATACAATGTATTTTATAAAAATTTTATCACGGAAATGGAAAGGCAATATAATTTATGGCTGCACTTTTTCCACGAGAAATAGAAAAATCAATTCATACCCTTACCTTGGAAAATTGGAGACTTCATATTCAATAATATAAACAAAATTGACTGTGAATCACTTCCACGATGTAAATATGAAGTATGATGAAAGGATAAAGGGGTTTGACCCTAACAGAGAATTTTTGTGGAACATATGTTGTCAGTAGGATTACGCAATTCATTCATTCATACTATTTTTAGTGAAGAATAAGATAACAACTTAGGCTCTCCTACTCACAATGTTTGTGACATAGAAACAATACTTAGTAATAATGAGTTTTACGAGCATAAAGGAAAGGTCCCAGTAAGAAGAGTACCCAGTCTCCAATTTTTAATCCTAAAACTACAAAATCTCGGAGAAATTCTCCAAGGGCCCACCCAACTAGGAAAGTTACCAACAGTAGTTCAAGCGGTGGAGGAGAAAAGAATCCCCCTCGGGAAAAATTGAGAGCTCTCACAAGATCCTTCCGAGAAAGAAGAGGAAGAACGTTGTGCAAGAGGAAGAATACCATCACATTGAAAATGACATCAACAACTTCTCTCTTGAAGACATGGAGCTTGAGGCGTATATCAAGAAATTGTTTCCCACAATTGATCAGCAGGGAAACACGACCCATCAAAATTCATCATTAGAGATCATTGAGAATGAGACTTTCAGTGAAGAAGAGTCATTCTCTTTCCAAGGTGTTGTCTTCGACAAGGAATATAAGAAGTTGATTATTGAAAAAGGTGATATGAAAAATAAGAAAGGAAAATATCATTCAGAGGTTGACCTAAAGGATTTATGGCCTTCCAAAATTTCCAAAATTCATAGAGAAACTGGGGATGCTCTCGATGATTCCATCGGTGGACTAGAAGCAAAAAACACGAAGTTGAAAGAAAGAATCAAGGAATTGGAAGACACCCTAATGCCTCTTCCACTTCTTTCCAGTCCTTTGTCAATAGTTAGACCCATCACACCCGTTGTTAAATTGAAAGGATCTTCAAGCCTACTTACATCAGCTAGGAGATATGTAGAAATAAATATTAAGAAAATGAGGGAATTGATCAGAGAGGCATGGGAAGTTTCAAAAAACATTGTTTCTTTTGGTTCGAGGGCGCATGCCTTGCATGAATATTTGCAAGCTGACCTGAAGAACAAAGAAGTTTTTTACATTGATGTTTTATTACTCTTTAGAAACAAAGTCTCCAACATGAAGAAACTAAGGAGAAGAGAGGAGGATATGCCCTCCCCAAGTCGAATGTGTTGGAGGGAAAAGATTAAAAATTTGAATAATAATGTTCAAGCATGCATCCAAGCTATATCAAAGAGGGAAGAATTTTTCAAAGAGGCTCACAGAGATAGACCTATCCGGAAGTACTAACGAAGTACAAGACCCCAAATTAATCATCAACTCAATGTTCCTAACCAAGCAACAGTTTGACAAACAGGTTGAGATTTTTAAAGGGTTATCATTTGAGAATTTTTATGGTATACTTGAATATAACGAAGATGACATAAACAATCGGCTAGTGGACTAGCCCATGAAGAATCAAGATATTGAAGAAGCATTACATGGTATTTCCCTTGATTTAAGAGACTTGGAGGACGAGTTATTCAACATCAAAATCCTTCATGAGATAAACGTGGCACCAATGAAAAATTATATTGAAGAATGGTTCAAGAAA
>ML841203.1:56646-67774 GCA_009831015.1 Picea engelmannii | reverse complement strand
CTCTTGTTGATGCATGTAGCATCATACATGTACTTCCACATTGGTTTGTGTCTAGCATGTGTAAATCGTCCAAAGTCTTCTATACTCGACTTTACTTTAATTAAATTAATTATTACAGTAAAGTTATTTTATTAGTGAGTTGAGTTTTATTTAAGAAAATGCTTTAATTAGCATTAGTAGATTGAATAATAGTCATTGATCTCAAGTGAGGTGAGTAGCAATCTCAATCGTCAATCACTTTGGAGATTAGAGTTAGGTCATAACTCAATGTTATAAAATCAAGTCTAGGGTAAAGGAGAAGAAACTTTTACACATAGATAGAAAATACGGAATTTTTCTAGAGTGGAGTCATTCGCGAGTGTAGAAGCAAATAAGGAATTTTTCTTACACATGATACATTGTATGAGTGAGTGAGATCTTATTAATTGGGTGAAGAGCATTTCATCCAAGTGTTGATGCAAAGAGGGTTGGATCATGAAGGACTGTGATTCAAGGAGATATTGGATAGGTGGAGAAGTAAATCCGTCTAGATATCATACAGGTTGAGGAGAACAAAGAGAAAAACAAGCCACAAGTGGGTTTGAGATGATTTAATAGAGAGGAAAGGGTAACATCGTACAGAGTTTTATGTATAGTATTTATGATCATGTACGTGGACGTCAATGGAGACAAGCATTGATCCATGTGGAAATTTATGGCCACCCACCTATTCCATTGGATCAAAACAAGGGTTTCCACCTTGGAAGTTTTTTCCTAGTTTTTTGGGTCCTAAACTTCTAGGGCCTTTTTGAGGCCCTAAACAATGTTTTTTGGGCATAGCACAATTACATTGGAAAGATTATCTATATTGTGAAGGAAACATGTGTAGTCCTCGGCTATAATTTTCCAACGATATATCATTCACCCCAAATGAAGATTGTATACAAACGTTACGCCCTCGAGAAGTTGATGTATCAATTACCCCCATTGAGGCGTGCAAACCTTTTGGTGTTTCATCTTCCGGGGTTAGGGTTTTGGATTTTATTTATGTTAAAAAATCCTTTGCAGCCTCCTTATAAACATCATCTTCTTGTGAATGAGCGTGGCCATCACATCTCTTCTCAGAGATAAATTGCCACCTTTCTAGCGAGTTCATTCACTCTGAAGTTTTATAGTTTCTCTACATTTATTTCAGTAATGAAAATTGTGCATTATTGCATCTCTATGTTTTTGAAAATATATCTGTGTATTTACTTATTATATTTCCACCTTCATTTCATTCTCAAAATAATCTGGATCAGTAGTATTAGAGGAGGCTACTCATTGTCGTTTCTTAGTGCATGTCCTCGACGAGGTCAGGGTATAGAGATTTGGGTCTCGAGATAGTTTCTCTTGAGGAAAATCACTCTCACCAACCCAAGTGGCTTCCCATGGCAGAAGAAAAGAGAGACGAGGGAGCATAAGATCCCATCAATATGTTTCTTAGATAATCCCTTGAGCAACAGAGGAACGAGATATTAGAGAAATTTTCCCAAATCCTTCAATGATTGCCAACAATAGTAGGTGCATCTTCATCAAGCAGTGGTTTTGGAGACGCTACCCCATTCAAGGTACAAGTTAATTTCTATATTCTTGTATCTAAAGGTTAGATCAACGAAGATGCTTTGGAAAAGTGGTTAACTTTTCTAGAAGGTTATTTCTCTATTCACAATTTTTCCAATAGAGAAAAGATCACCTTTGCGCTCCTTAAGGCTCTCCCCCATGTAAAATATTGGTGGGAAACTTACTGGGAGAAAATTTCCATAGAGGATTCTGGAATATTTGGGGTTGAGCCCACTTGGGATTTTTTTATGGATGCGGTCAAGGAGCAATATTACCCTGTGGAAAACTATCATGACCGATACATGAGATGGACCACATTGCATCAAGAGAGGGGCCAAACAATGTCAGAGTTCACAAATACCTTCCACACATTGCACACCAAGCCGGGTGTCAAAGACTCCGAGTGACATCTAGTTCTAAAATAACATGGGGCTCTACACAGGTACATACAAACTGAAATTGATTTTCTATACATCTCATCATTGGGAGCCACTTATAGATATGCTGTCAAAATCGAGAAAAAATTTAAGCAATAGAACAAGCAAGAATTTGGATCTGCAAATCCGCAACAACCAAAGTATGGTAAAGGAAACCCTAATTCACATAATAGCCAACCTCAAGACAACCAGCCCAAGCCATAGGAAAATAATAGCAATGTGAAGACAAAGAAGGACACTAGGAAGTGGTGCGACTTCCATAAAATCCCTTGGTACAACACTGATGAATGTCGCTCAAAACAATCATTGGTAGCCTAGCTCAAATAAACATAGTTGAGCCCTGAATTAGACTATGATTCAGAAAATAATGAAAGGAGACAGATAATTGATACAGAACCCACTGTTATTGTTGCGACCACAACAATCCAACTAGAAGAACTAAAGGATCACAAGGAGGGGGAGAACCTCTTCAATTCACATATGTGGGTGAAAGGGACCCTGCTTCATTTTATTGTTGATAGAAGAAGCCATAAGAACCTAATATCAGTAGAGGTCGTCAAGCAGTTGGATTTACTGACAACATCACACTCATAGCCATATAACATTGAGTGGATTTTCCAGAGATGATATCTTTGTGTCAGCCAACAGTGTCTCCTATGATACAAAATCAATCCCTTAAACGATGAGGTATTGTGTGATGTTTCCCCACTAGAAGTTTGTGATGTTCTGCTAGGCCGACCATATATGTGGAAGCACCATGTTGTTTATGAGTCTCCATCCCATAGTGCCATTGTTACTCCAAGGGGATAGCTCTACAGGATACCAGAGGTAGTTTCGACTATTGTCCTGAAAAAATAGTGTCGCAAAGTAATCTCTCATACCGCAAAGTTTATCCTCTCCACGATATGGTCAGAAGGTGATCAGATAGAAACTGCAACCACTAAAGCCTCGACCCAAAACCTTTCTATCTTGCAGAAGAAGATTGTATAAGGGAAAAACAATATTACTGCTTCACCTACGGGGGTGCTTCCACATTATCCAATCAAGCAAAGATATAATAGAGCCCTTCATATTTCTCATGTTGCATCTTCACCGACAGAGTCCTTCCAAAATTGGGAAGATCATGCAGCTAGATCGGTTGAACAGATCCAACCCCTCCAACAATAGGTTCATAACAACCTTCAACAAGCTAAGTAAGACAACTTCTTCAACAAGGAAAGCAATTCACCAAGGTTCAAATTCAACAAAATATCCCCCATCTTCCATTGGAACTTGAATAAATGGGGACCGTTGCTTCCTAAGGGGGGAAGAATGATCCAGGAAGAAGTCATTGGCCACCCACCTATTCCACTGGCTCAAAACAAGGGTTTCCACTTTGGCATTTTTTTCCTACTTTTTTCATTCCTAAACTTTTGGGGTCATTTTGAGGCCCTAAACAACGCTTTTTGGGCACGACACAATCATAAGTGTGAGAGAAACATGTGTATTTGTCAGATATAAATTTCCAACGAGCTATTGTGTGACCCAAATAGAGATTGTATGCAAAAGTTACACCCTTGGGAAGTTGACGTATCAACTACCCCCATCAGGGCCTCCAAACCTTTTCGTGTTTTATCTTCCAGAGTTAGTGTTTTGGATTTTCTTTATGTTAAAAATTCCTTTGTAGCATCATTGTAAACTTCATATTATTGTGAAGGAGAATAGACATCACATCTCTTCTCAGAGATAAGCTTCCACCATTCTAACGAGTTCATTCACTTTGTATTTTTACAGTTTCTATACACTTCTTTCATTAATAAAAATTGTGCATTATTGTATCTCTTTTTTTCTGGAAATATATGTGTATTTACTTATTATATTTTATCCTTTATTTCATTCTCAAAATAATCTAGATTGGGTGTGTATACGCTAGTTTGCAGAAGGAAAGGCGTCTACACCTCAAAAAATGTGTCGATTCAGAGTCGTACAACAATACATACTTTGTTAGGTTTACCCGTAGTTGTATTTCTCTCAGTGGGTCATTATCCTTGTTACAAGAGCCCTAATTTGATCATAATAAAATCATATAAGTATCGATTTTCCCTTTGGGGTTTTTCCAGGGGTTTCTACTAAAAAATATTTGTTTCTTGTGTTTGAGATTTTGGTTTCCTTATTTAAGATTTTGTTGTAATGTTTAGTTAATAATTCAATTGTGATTTTATTCAATAAGTGATTTATTTGTAATTAATTGTTGAATGTTGGGTTGAGATAAATTTCAACATGGTATCAAAGCGAGGTTTCTTTGAGAGGAATCCATATCTCAGATCCATATCAGTTGACGACGAATCTATTAGTTTTGAGTGACCAAGAAATAGATTGAGTTCAAATAAAGGGTTACGACAATGGATCTATTGGATCAAGAGTGCCATGGTGAGTGTTTGAAGAAATAAGCACATATCCTCCATCTTTTGCAATAGATCTATCAGATTGGTAATATATATTACCATACCCATAACGAACAAGAAGAAATCAAAGGATAAATTTCAGGGAAACAACAGTATTGATGTAGAAATACGGTTTTGTAGTCGTACAAAGTTGTACATAGATTGTATAAGGAACAAGCATGTACATACATGGGTTTGTTTGCAGACAAACACATATACATAGGTTTCAATAAGCAAAGGCACATACATACGCAGGTTGTTGTAAGAAAAGGTGTGTATGTAGGTTGCAGTAGTGATAGGTGCATATAGGGTTGTATAAGACAATACAGGGGTAGTTTCAACAGAAGGTTATCAAATCAGATCTTGGATATGAAAACTAGATTGGAATTTGAGGATAGGTTGGATGGGGTTTCCAACTATAGTCCTTGGAAGGATAGAATCATGTTGGTGTTGATGGAGAACGAGATCTAGGAATTTGCTAATACTCAGATCACTTCTCCAACATATGTGGTAGAAGTAGTCACCCATAATCAGAAGGATGTGAAATAAAACCATATAATTCTAGATGGAGTGAAGGATCATTTGATTCCTCATTTATCTGGAAATACAACTACTAGGGACATGTGGGAGGCTCTGAAGAGTTTATTCTAGAGTAAGAACAAGAATAAAAAATGGTGTTGAGAGAGAAGCTCAGAGACACAAAGATGACATGATCAGACATGGTGACAACTTATCTCATCTATATCTAACAGGTTCGAGATGAGTTGGCTGCAATTGGGGATACAATGAATAATTCATAATTGGTGAGGACAACACTAAAAGGCTTCATGAAGCAGTGGAAATTGTTCATAAAAGGGATCATGGCACGTGAGAACCTTCTTGATTAGACGAGGTTGTGGGATGACTTTGTTTAGGAATAATTTTGAGATGGAGAACTGAATGGAGGATGGCACAAGAATGATGATGAGAACCTTTCTCTTGTCATTTAGGAAAAGAAGGGTGAGTTCAAGAAGCTTTCTAGTGGAGAGTCTACCTCTCAACACAACAAGAAGAAAGACATGAGAAAAGTCAAGTGTTTTGCATGTCATGAGTTTGGGCATTATGCGGGGCAATGTCTGAACAATAATAAGGGTAGGAATGAAATGAAGCCAAAGGTAGTTGTGTCAGTAAAGAAAAAAATGGATGAGTTTTTCAAGAATTTTGAATAGACAAATTTCTTACTTATTTCCCACACTTCCATGGGCACCATATCATTTGGTGCATGGCTAATATATAGTGTAGCCACATGTCATATGATATGAGCATGGGATTTGTTCGAGAGCTTCACCGAGTCAAACTCATACGTGCATGTGGAACTTGGTATGGGTACCAAGCATGCAATAAAGGGATATGGAACATTGTCATTCTGGATGGAGTTAAGAGGCGTGTTGAGAGTGATGGACATGTTGTGGGTGACAAGACTCAAGAGGAGTGTGCTTTCAGTATCAATGATTGAAAAGAATGGATTTAACTCACTATTCCATGATGGAAATGCATTGATCAAGCCTAAAGGATCTAGCTCAGACATAACAATTGTTCTTGGAGTTAGAGAGAGCAACTTGTATAGGCTAAAGGGGTAGCCTATGCAAGCTATGGTAAGTAGTAGAGTGGTGGAGAATAAGGAGAAGGTATCTCCAAAGGTTGAGAATATTAGAGGGAGTCATCCTTTAGGTTCAAGTTGGAAGGAGAAACCATCCAAGTCTATCAAGGATTTATGGTATGAGATGACCTTGCATGATGCTTAGGAGCAGGAGGATTCTAGGAGCATGATCGAAGGGAAGTCTTTGAAGATGGGTCTAAGGGAGATGGAAGGGATAAGTTTTTTTTTCAAAGGGAGAAGGAAATTAGGTGGATCAGAGAGAAACCATGGTAGCAGATCAGATAACAAAGACAGAGCTACATCTAGGTGGTAGAAGTACCTTCGTTGATAAGAGGGAGTGTTGATGCATGTAGCATCAGATAGGTACTTCCACATTGGTTTGTGTCTAGCATGTGTAAATCATCCAAAACCTTCTATCCTTGAATTTACTTTAATTAAACTAATTAGTAAAGTAAAGTTCTTTTATTAGTGGGTTGATTTTTATTTAAGGAATTTCTTTAATTAGCATTAGTGAATTAAATAATAGGCGTTGATATCAAGTGGGGTGAAAAGTAATATCAACCGTCAGTCACTTTGGATATTAGGGTTAGATCATAAATCAATCTTATAAAAGAAAGGCTAGTGTAAAGGAGAAGACAATTTTACACAGAGATAGGAAAGGACTTTTTCTAGTGTGGAGTCATTCGAGAGTGTAGAAGAAAAGAATGAATTTTTCTTACACATGATACATTGTATGAGTGAGTGAGGTCTCATTGATTGGATGAATATAATTTCATCCAAGTATTGATGAAGATACGGTTGGATCACGAAGGATTGTGATTCAAGAATATCTTGGATATGTGGAGAAAGACTTCCATCTAGATATCATACAGGTCAAGGAGAAGAGAGAACATATGCATCCGCAAGTGGGTTTCAACTAATTGAAGCGAGAGGAGAGGGTAGTGTTGTACAAAGTTTTCTGTAAAGTATTTTTGTGTGTGTATATGGTCATCCATGGAGACAAGTGCATATAGACAAGTTTGAAATAGGAAAGGTGCATACAACAATACAAAATTTTCCAAGTTTGTTTGTAGTTATATTTCTCTCAATGGGTCATTATCCATGTTACGAGAGCCCTGATTTGATCATGATAAAAGAATATAAGAATTTTTTTTCCCTTCGAGGTTTTTCCATGGGTTTATACCCAAAAATATTTGTGTATTGTGTGTGATATTTTGGTTTCCTTATTTATTCTTATGTTGTAATGTTTAGTTGATAACTCACCTGTGTTTTTATTCAATAAGTGATTTATTTGGAATTAATTGTCGAATGATGGGTTGAGTGGAATTTCAACATCTCTAACACTTTCATTAGATGTGAGATGTGATCCTCTGAGGTGGCACTATAAAACAATATATCATCCAAATAGACTATAACAAATGAATCTAGATATGGGTGTAATGCATCATTCATCAATTTCATAAATGTAGTTGGTTCATTACATAAACCAAATTGCATTCAACCAACTATTCATACAATCCTATCCTTATATTAAAAGAAGTCTTCTGGTTGTCTTCGTCCTTGGCGTGTACCTGGTGATATCCTGATTTGAGATCCAAATTGATGAAATATTTTGCATGCAACAACCAATCTAACAGGTCATCGATCCTAGGTAGAGGGTACCTATTTTTTAGTGTAATATTGTTCAATGCTCTTTAGTCGATACACATTCACCAAGTACCATCCTACTTTGGTACAAATATGATAGGTGACCCACAAGGTGATGATATTTTTCAAATCACACCTTGCTCCAATAGATGTTGCAACTTCTTCTTCACTTCATTTGCTTCCAGAAAATATTGTCTATACAACCTAATATTTGGAAGTGGGGAGTCTAGGAATAATCGTATTTTGCGCTCCACTTCCCTCTTGTGTGGTATCCTTTTAGGCTCTCAGAACACTCCTCTATATTCTTGGTGAAACTCCTCCAACTAATGTTTCTACTCTTTAGTACACCCCTCCAGATATGCCTTTACCCTTATCAACTCATCCTCAGTTTGATTTTTTCTTGAGAAAAGTAAAACAGTTTTCTTATTGGAACTAATCAACTTCTTGACTTGGTTGGAATTTAACAATGACATCTTTGGCTTGCCTCTATGCATGTTGATGATGTAGGACTTATCATGCTTGATTAGTCAATACTAGTTTTCTCTCTACATGAATATTGCATTCCTTATATACATGTAGGGGATTCCAAACACTACTACACATACATCAAGGGGTACTACGTCCAATTCCACTTCATCAATAAAATCAACACTTACAAAAAAATTAATCTTACACTATTTTGTTACCTTGATCTCTGCATCCTTGTTTACCCATCCAAATGGATATGGGACAAGATGATCATAAACCTCCAATCCAAGCTTTCCGACAAGATTTTTTGATGTGATATTATCTTGTCAGCCAGAGTCGAATACAACATCTATCTTGGTCTTCTTGACCTGGATATTGATGTGGAAGAGTTTGGTCATCTCTTTCTCTTCTTGTTGATGAAGGATACTTAGATTCACCTCCTTCTGCACTGATGTGCAGAAAATATGCTCATCCACATCAGAGCTACTTTCAACTTGATTGCTCAAATCCGTGGCTAGAAGATTCTTTTTCTTCGCATATTTCTTGCAATTATTTGGATCCAAAACGTTTACTCAACTTGAACATCGATATTGAAATGGTTACAATGGTGCTAGGATCCTTGTGTTGATGCATAATGGTTGTTGTCCTCTTAACATTCCCCCCTTTCCACTTCTTCTTCCCCTCCTTTGAAGCTTCCTCGAGCTCTTTCTTCTTGGAACCGCTTGGTTTCCCTTTCTCGTGGCCTATGTTTTCCATATATTATTCCTATACGCTTGCCTCATGCATTTTCCTTGGCTTGAAAATAATTAATTTCTTTTTAGATGGCTATGTAGGCCCGCCAAATACTTGATGACACTAGCATATTTGGTCCATTTTGCGATGGTTGTTTTGACGCTTATGTGACGTTATGTCGTTGATATGGTGACGAATTTGGAGTCTCTGAAACGTCAGTTTAGGTGACATGGCATTTGCGATGAACTTGATCAAATGTCGCACAAGCGACGATATAGGAAAACAATCTCAAACCAACTTTTCGTCTAAATCGTGACAACAACTTTTATAGTTAAACCGACGCATCAATAGAAGCCGTCGTCGCATATTCGACGACAACTTTTTGTTGTTTATGTAGCTAAATCGACCCAACAATAGAAGTTGGCGTCGCATATTCGACACCACTTTTCATTGTTTATATAGCTGAATCATCACATCAATAGAAGTTGTCATTGCCTATTTGACAACAACTTTTTGTTGTTTATGTAGCTAAATCGACGCATCAATAGAATTTGTTGTCGCCTATTTGACGATAACTTTTCGTTGTTTATATAGCAAAACTGTCGCATCGATAAAAGTTGTCATCGCCTATTCGACAACAACTTTTTGTTGTTTATGTAGCTAAACTGACGCATCAATAGAAGTTGTCGTCGCCTATTTGATGACAACCTTCCGTTGTTTATATAGCAAAATCGTCGCATCGATAAAAGTTGTCGTTGCCTATTTGAAAACAACTTTTTGTTGTTTATGTAGCTAAACCGATGCATCAATAGAAGTTGTCATCTCCTATTCGATGACAAGTTTCCGTTGTTTATATAGAAAAACTGTTGCATCGATAAAAGTTGTCGTTGGATATCCGACGACCAAAATTTAGTTAGAAAAAAAATAAAAAATTATTTTGGGCATCAATTTTGATATTAATATTAATATTAAATCCCAAAGGGTATTGCATGAGCCCCGTATTGATTTCAAAAAGCCTTGGGACTTCTTTGATGGAGCTTATCAAGGCTCTCCAAAAATGTGTGGGGATGGAGTCATACTCTTTTTAGATAATTACCACTTCTTCTCCTTAAAATATGGAGCAGGACTGGGAGAAAATAACATGGTTGAGTTCTACACCCTCTATATGTTGATGAAAGTGGCACTTGAAAAACATATTAGGTGTTTGCAAGTTCTTGGAGATTTTAAGTTGTTGATGGATTGAGATAATGGAAAATTTAATATTACATATTTGGTCTTAGAGCCAATCATGGCACTATGCTTGGAGAAAAAATCTATGTTCGAGGAGGCCTCATTTTTACATATCTACATGGATTTTAATAAAAAATAGGATATGTTGTCAAAATAAGACATCATGCTACAAGGCTCCTTGTGGGAATGTGAATACAAGGACAATGCTCTACTAGAAGCTACTCAATTGTCTATATTTTGATGTTTGGTTGATAGGTCTTGGGGTAGATATAGAATTATGTATTCTTGGAGGTTAAAGTCGATTCTAGTTATGTTAGGTTTTGTCTAGATTGATTTTGTATGGCTATGTACGAATCATATATGGATCTCTTTTGGAAGATGAAATGTATATGTCTAATTTAGTATCAGGGAAGATGAACTGAGCCAAAAGGCTAGCTTATGTGTATTTTTATTTCCTACTGAGATATCAAATACAATGAGTTTTTCCATATATCAAATACTGAGATATCAAATACCGTGTATCGCATAATTCTTCCATATATATTTGTGATAAAATGTCCCATTTTATAGTGGTGATCATACTGCCAAATAAATCTAATGGTGTACCAAACGATGCAATGGTACTCCTTGTGGATATATGAATACATCACTACACTATTTCAGGGTTGCATCTAATCATTGGCACTATTGTTTCCCAACATCTCATCCCTTTCTGGTTGAAAACACACATCTTCCAAATGCACAGGGTTCTCTCACATCCCTGATAGTGCATGGAAATGTTGTCGAAGGTAAACAAATGAAATCACCCTTTAATTTTAAATATGTCAAGCACTTACAAACTAACATAAGGTATAAATCATCCATAGGCTAAAGAAAACATAATAGAAAAGGGAAAAGAAAATATTCTCTTTGATATGAACCAATCTAAACTCCTAGAAGGGTTCATGGGACACATGGTTGAGTATATAATT
>ML841203.1:29274-43783 GCA_009831015.1 Picea engelmannii | reverse complement strand
TAATTAGTTTAATTAAAGTAAATTCAAGGATAGAAGGTTTTGGATGATTTACACATGCTAGACACAAACCAATGTGGAAGTACCTATCTGATGCTACATGCATCAACACTCCCTCTTATCAAGGAAGGTACTTCTACCACCTAGATGTAGCTCTGTCTTTGTTATCTAATCTGCTACCATGGTTTCTCTCCGATCCACCTAATTTCCTTCTCCCTTTCAAAAAAAACTTATCCCTGCCATCTCGCTTTGACCCATATTCGAAGACTTCCCTCTGATCATGCTTCTAGAATCCTCCTACTCCTAAGCATCATGCAAGGTCATCTCGTACCATAAATCCTTGATAGACTTGGATGGTTTCTCCTTCCAACTTGAACCTAAAGGATGACTCCCTCTAATATTCTCAACCTTTGGAGATACCTTCTCCTTATTCTCCACCACTCTACTACTTACCATAGCTTGCATAGGCTACCCCTTTAGCCTATACAAGTTACTCTCTCTAACTCCAAGAACAATTGTTATGTCTGAGCTAGATCCTTTAGGCTTGATCAATGCATTTCCATCATGGAATAGTGAGTTAAATCCATTCTTCTCAATCATTGATACTGAGAGCACACTCCTCTTGAGTCTTGTCACCCATAACACGTCCATCACTCTCAACACACCTCTTAGCTCCATCCAGAATGGCACTGTTCCATATCCCTTTATTGCATGATTGGTGCCCATACCAAGTTCCACATGCATGCATGAGTTTGACTCGGTGAAGCTCTCGAAAAACTCCCATTCTCATGTCATATGACATGTGGCTACACTATATATTAGCCATGCACCAAATGATATGGTGCCCATGGAAGTGTGGGAAATAAGTAAGAAATTTGTCTTTTCAAACATCTTGGAAAACTCATCCATTTTATTCTTTGTTGACACAACTACCTTTGGTTTCATTTCATTCCTACCCTTATTCTTGTTCAGACATTGCCCTGCATAATGCCCAAACTCATGACATGCAAAACACTTGACTTTTCTCATGTCTTTCTTCTTGTCATCTTGAGAGGTAGACTCTCCACTAGAAATCTTCTTGAACATGCCCTTCTTTTCCTGAATGACAAGAGAAAGGTTCTCATCATCATTCTTGTGCCATCCTCCATTCAGTTCTTCATCTCAAAATTATTCCTAAACAAATTCATCCCACAACCTTGTCTAATCAGGAAGGTTCTCACGTGCCATGATCCCTTTGATGAACAATGTCCACTGCTTCATGAAGCCTTTTAGTGTCGTCCTCACCAATTATGAATTAGTCATTGTATCCCCAATTGCAGCCAACTCATCTCAAACCTGTTAGATATAGATGAGATAAGTTGTCGCCATGTCTGATCATGTCATCTTTGTGTCTCTGAGCTTCTCTCTCAGCACCATTTTTTATTCTTGTTCTTACTCTAGAATAAACTCTTCAGAGCCTCCCACATGTCCCTAGTAGTTGTATTTCCAGATAAATGAGGAATCAAATGATCCTTCACTCCATCTATAATTATGTGGTTTTATTTCACATCCTTCTGATTATGGGTGACTACTTCTACCACATATGTTGGAGAAGTGATCTAAGTATTAGCAAATTCCTAGATCTCGTTCTCCATCAACACCAACATGATTCTATCCTTCCAAGGACTATAGTTGGAAGCCTCATCCAACCTATCCTCAAATTCTAATCTAGTTTTCATATCCAAGATCTGATTTGATAACCTTCTGCTGAAACTGCCCCTGTATTGTCTTATACAACCCTATATGCAGCTATCACTACTGCAACCTATATACACGCCTTTTCTTACAACAACCTGTGTATGTACGTGGCTTTGCTTACCGAAACCTGTGTATATGTGTTTGTCTGCAAAGAAACCCATGTATGTACATGCTTGTTCCTTATACAAACTATGTACAACTTTGTACGACTACAAAACCCTATTTCTACATCAATACTATTGTTTCCCTTAAATTTATCCTCTGATTTCTTCTTGTTGGTTATGGATATGGTAATATATATTACCAATCTGATAGATCTACTGCAAAATATGGAGAATATGTGCTTAGTTCTTCAAACACTCACCACGACACTCTTGATCCAATAGATCCATTGTTGTAACCCTTTATTTGAATTCAATCTATTTCTTGGTCACTCAAAACTAATAGATTCGTCGTCAACTGATACGGATCTGAGATATGGATTCCTCTCAGAGAAACCTCACTTTGATACCATGTTGAAATTTATCTCAACCCAACATTCAACAATTAATTCCAAATAAATCACTTATTGAATAAAATCACAATTGAGTTATTAACTAAACATTACAACAAAATCTTAAATAAGGAAACCAAAATCTCAAACACAAGAAACAAATATTTTTGAGTAGAAACCCCTGGAAAAACCCCAAAGGGAAAATCAATACTTATATGTTTTTATTATGATCAAATTAGGGCTCTTGTAACAAGGATAATGACCCACTGAGAGAAATACAACTATGGGCAAACCTAACAAAGTATGTATTGTTGTACGACTCTGAAACAACACATTTTTTGAGGTGTAGGCACCTTTCCTTCTGCAAACTAGCATATACACACCCAATCCAGATTATTTTGAGAATTAAATAAAGGATAAAATATAATAAGTAAATACACATATATTTCCAGAAAAAAAAGAGATACAATAATGCACAATTTTTATTAATGAAAGAAATGTACAGAAATTGTAAAAATACAAAGTGAATGAACTCGTTAGAATGGTGGAAGCTTATCTCTGAGAAGAGATGTGATGTCTATTCTCCTTCACAATAAGATGATGTTTACAATGATGATCCAAAGGAATTATTAACATAAAGAAAATCCAAAACCCTAACTCTGGAAGATAAAACACCAAAAGGTTTACGAGCCCTAATGGGGGTAGTTGATACATCAACTTCCCGAGGGTGTAACTTTTGCATACGATCTCTATTTGGGGCACACAATAGCTCGTTGGAAATTTATATACGACAAATACACATGTTTCTCTCACACTCATGATTGTTTCGTGCCCAAAAAGTGTTGTTTAGGGCCTCAAAACGACCCCAAAAGTTTAGGAACGAAAAAACTAGGAAAAAAATGCCAAGGTGGAAACCCTTGTTTTGAGCCAGTGGAATAGGTGGGTGGCCAATGACTTCTTCCTGGATCATTCTTCCCCCCTTAGGAAGCAACGGTCCCCATTTATTCAAGTTCCCATGGAAGATGGGGGATATTTTGTTGAATCTGAACCTTCATGAATTGCTTTCCTTCTTGAAGAAGTTGTCTTACTTAGCTTGTTGAAGGTTGTTATGAACCTATTGTTGGAGGGGTTGGATCTGTTCAACCGATCTAGCTGCATGATCTTCCCAATTTTGGAAGGACTCTGTCGATGAAGATGCAACATGAGCAATATGAAGGGCTCTATTATATCTTTTCTTGATTGGATAATGTGGAAGCACCCCCGTAGGTGAAGCAATAATATTTTTTTGCCCTTATACAATCTTATTCTGATAGATAGAAAGGTTTTGGGTTGAGGCTTTAGTGTTTGCAGTTTCTGTTTGTTCACCTTCTGACCAGATCATGGAGAGGATAAACTTTGCGGTATGAGAGATTACTTTGCGACACTATTTTTTCAGGACAATAGTCAGAACTACCTCCGGTATCCTGTAGAGCTGACCCCTTGGAGTAAAAATGGAACTATGGGATGGAGACTCATAAACAACATGGTGCTTCCACATATATGGTTGGCCTAGTAGAACATCACAAACTTCTAGTGGGGAAACATCACACAATACCTCATCCTTGAAGGGATTGATTTTGTATCATAGGAGACACTGTTGGCTGACACAAAGATATCATCTCTGGAAAAGCCACTCGATGTTATATGGCTATGAGTGTGGTGTTGTCAGTAAATCCAACTGCTTGACGACCTCTACTGATAGTAGGTTCTTATGGCTTCTACTATCAACAATAAAATGAAGAAGGGTTCCTTTCACCCACATATGTGAATTGAAGAGGCACTCCCCCTCCTCATGATCCTTTAGTTCTTCTAGTTGGATTGTTGTGGTCACAACAATAATAGTGGGTTCTGTATCAATTATCTATCTCCTTTCATTATTTTCTGAATCATAGTATAATTTGGGGCTCAACTATGTTTATTTGAGCTAGGCTACCAATTATTGTTTCAAGCGACATTCATCAATGTTGTACTAAGGGATTTTATGGAAGTCGCACCACTTCCTAGTGTCCTTCTTCGTCTTCACGTTGCTATTATTTTCCTATGGCTTGGGTTGGTTGTCTTGAGGTTGGCTATTATGTGAATTAGGGTTTCCTTTACCATACTTTGGTTGTTGCGGATTTGCAGATCCAAATTCTCTCTTGTTCTATTGCTTAAATTTTTTCTCGATTTTGACAGCATATCAATAAGTGGCTCCCAATGATGAGATGTATAGAAAATCCATTTCGGTTTGTATGTACCTGTGTAGAGCCCCGTGGTATTTTAGAACTAGATGTCACTCGGAGGCTTTGACACCCATCTTGGTGCGCAATGTATGGAAGGTATTTGTGAACTCTGACATTGTTTGGCCCCTCTCTTGATGCAATGTGGTCCATCTCATGTATCGGTCATGATAGTTTCCCATAGGGTAATATTGCTCCTTGACCGCATCCATAAAAAAACCCCAAGTGGGCTCGACCCCAAATATTCTAGAATCCTCTATGGAAATTTTCTCCCAGTAAGTTTCCCACCAATATTTTACATGGGGGAGAGCCTTAAGGAGCACAAAGGTGATCTTTTCTCTATTGGAAAAATTGTGAATAGAGAAATAACCTTGTAGCAAAGTTAACCACTTTTCCAAAGCATCTTCATTGATCTAACCTTTAGATATGAGAATATAGAAATTAACTTGTACCTTGAATGGGGTAGCATCTCCAAAACCACTGCTTGATGAAGATGCACTTGCTATTGTTGGCAATCGTTGAAGGATTTGGGAAAAATTCTCTAATATCTCGTTCCTCTGTTGCTCGAGGGATTCTGTGAGAAACATATTGATGGTATCTTATGCTCCCTCGTCTCTCTTTTCTTCTGCCATGGGAGGCCACTTGGGTTGGTGAGAGTGATTTTCCTCAAGAGAAACTATATCAAGACCCAAATCTCTATACCCTGACCTCATCAAGGACATCCACTAAGAAACGACAAGGAGTAGCCTCCTCTAATACTACTGATCTAGATTATTTTGAGAATGAAATGAAGGTGGAAATATAATAAGTAAATACACAGATATATTTTCAAAAACATAGAGATACAATAATGCACAATTTTTATTATTGAAATAAATGTAGAGAAACTGTAAAACTTCAGAGTGAATGAACTCGCTAGAATGGTGGCAACTTATCTCTGAGAAGAGATGTGATGGCCATGCTCATTCAGAAGAAGATGATGTTTACAAGGAGGCTCCAAAGGATTTTTTAACATAAATAAAATCCAAAACCCTAACCCCGGAAGATGAAACACCAAAAGGTTTGCGGGCCTCAATGGGGGTAATTGATACGTCAACTTTTCGAGGGTGTAACTTTTGCATACAATCTTCGTTTGGGGTGAATGATTTATTGTTGGAAAAGTATAGCCAAGGAATACACATGTTTCCTTCACAATATAGCTAATCTTTCCAATGTAATTGTGTTATGCCCAAAAAACATTGTTTAGGGCCTCAAAAAGGCCCTAGAAGTGTAGGACCCGAAAAACTAGGAAAAAACTTCCAAGGTGGAAACCCTTGTTTTGATCCAATGGAATAGGTGGGTGGCCATCAATTTCCACATGGATCAATGCTTGTCTCCATTGACGTCCACGTACATGATCATAAATACTATACATAAAACTATGTACGATGCTACCCTTTCCTCTCGATTCAGTCATCTCAAACCCACTTGTGGCTTCTTTTGCTCTTTGTTCTCCTCAACCTGTATGATATCTAGATGGATTTACTTATCCACCTATCCAATATCTCCTTGAATCACATTCCTTCATGATCCAGCCCTCTTTGCATCAACACTTGGATGAAATGCTCTTCACCCAATTAATGAGATCTCACTCACTCATACAATGTATCATGTGTAAGAAAAATTCCTTATTTGCTTCTACACTCATGAATGACTCCACTCTAGAAAAATTCCTTCTTTTCTATCTATTTGTAAAAGTTTCTTCTCCTTTACCCTAGACTTGATTTTATAAGATTGATCTATGACCTAACTCTAATCTCCAAAGTGATTGACAATTGAGATTGCTACTCACCTCACTTGAGATCAATGGCTATTATTTAATCTACTAATGCTAATTAAATCATTTTCTTAAATAAAACTCAACTCACTAATAAAATAACTTTAATGTAATAATTAATTAAAGTAAAGTAAAGTAGAGTATAGAAGACTTTGGATGATTTACACATGCTAGACACAAACCAATGTGGAAGTACATGTCTGATGCTACATGCATCAACAATAGACTCTAAAGAAGCACCCATTGTTGGCTAACATCAAGAAATGAGAGTTGTATCAGCAGTATTTGGTGTGTTTGGGGTATGTGATCGGTGGAGGGGATCTCAATATAGATCTGACAAAGATGGAGTCCATCATGAAATGGACAGTTCCTACAAATGTCACAGAATTTAGGAGTATTTTTTGGGCATCACAATACTTGAAGAAGTTCATAGCTTCATTTTCAGTAGTAGATACACCATTCCACACCATAACAGTGAGTGGTAAGAGTTTCTTGTGGGGGAAGAGTCAACAGAAGTCTTTTAGCGAGCTGAAAAGAAAGATCATCCAAGCACCGGTTCTCAGATTTCCAAACTTACAAAATCCTTTAGAAATAGAGACAAATGCAAGTGGGTATGCGATGGGAGCAATTTTGATACAAGGAGGAAGGCATGTGTGCTATCATTCTGAAATATTTCATGGGGAAATTCTCAACTACCTTATATATGAAAAGGAACTTTATTCCTTGGTTCAAGCTGCCGAGAAGTGGAAGCATTATCTAATGGGAAAGGAGACCATCATCCACACGAATCACTAGCTGCAATAGTATTTGTAGGAACAGAGTAATCTACAACAAATCATACATTAAAAGTGGGTGGGGATTTTATAACAATTTCATCTAGTCATCAAGTATAAGAAGGGAAACACAAAAAAGTTGGCATGCATGCTTTCATGGCCACCCACATCCAATATTACATTCTTGGGAACTCTGATGCACATGGATCCTTTTACCCATGATGCATATAGGGAATCATACACAAAAGATAAGGACTTCAAGGAGGTGATTCGATAACTACAGGGCCAAATTCATATAGAAGAAGGTGATGGAAAGGCTGACTATCATTTCCAKAAAGGATTACTCTACAAGATCRACAAGCTTTGTGTTTTTAAAGGTGAACRTTACAACTTATCAKAGAGGCTCACACCTCCAAGGTTGCAGGACATTTTGGTGTTGGGAAGATAATTTCCAACTTACAGAGGTATGTTTATTGGCCCATAATGMAAAAATATGTAGCACRGTATATTAKARGATGCATACTTTTTTGTACTTGCAATCCCAATAAYAAGAAGCAAGGTGTATACCATCCCTTTCATGTACCCACTTGWYCTTCAAAAAACATTTCCATGGATTTTGTGGGGGGTTTACCAACAACCAAGAAGGGACATGAGCATTTATTTGTGGTAGTTGACAGGTTTAGCAAGATGTGCATTCTCATGCCTTGTAAAAATACCATCAAAGGATAAGAAGTAGCAAACATGTTCTTTAAACTAGTTTGGGTGTGCTTTTGGATACCAAGGAGCATCATCTCAAATAGGGATAGTAGATTTCTCAGTACATTTTGGACTACATTGGTGGATAATGTGGACACTAAGTTGAAGAGATATATATCATTCCATCCACAGATAAATAGGAAGACAAAAGTATTGAACATGACTTTGGTGCAACTTTATCAAAAGCATCTAAATACATGGGCTGAAAATATGGTCTACATAAAACACTCTTATAATAGAGAAATCCACACTTCTACTAGTAAATCACCTTTTGAAACTTTTTTTGGATATTTTCCACCTTCACCCATGCATGTTCTATATGGAAAGCAAGGAGGACTGGGGGACGACCTCACAGGAGATGCATTGAGAGAATAAAAATTTGTTGAGAAGATTAGGAAAATCCATTTACAAGTACATGAGACGTTGAAGAAGTCACAGGAAAAATACAAGGCCATACATGATCAATATAGAATTGAGAATTCATTCAAAGTGGGAGACAGATTTTGGTTACAACTAAACAAGGAAAGACTACAAGGTCCTAGTATGAAGATCAAGGCTATGTGGTATGATCCTTTCAAGATATTGGAGAAGGTGGGAGATAACACCTATAGACCCAATCTAACCCCATACATTCACACTTATTCAGTAGTGAATGTGGATAATCTCAAACTCTAGAATCCTTCCATGTTGGATCAAGAGGAGGGGCAGGTAATTCCTTCCATAGAGAACTTAGCACCAAATGCTCATGTAGAGTTGGCAGAGGACACATTTTTGCATAAGAAGTTCAGAACTACAAAACATGGGCAGAATGACCTTTTCAAGATTTGGTTGAAAGGAAAACTTCCAAACAAAGCAAAGTGGTACTCCAGGGTGAAGGTAGATGAAAAAATTTCTCACATCATTTAGTAAATATTTTGGGGACTAAAAGCCTCCCTAAATGGGGAGGTATGATCCATATAGGGTCATTGTATTATTTTTCATCTATCTCAATGCTTTCATAGTGGAAAAATTGGAGGAATCACCTTGTAGGGCCATCTTAGTGTCAGGTCCCAATTTGGAAAACTAGGATCCAAAACCTTCCAAAGCCACTTTGAGGCATTAAATGACATTTTTGGGGGTTCAGGTGTTTATAACTTGCACACACACCATTGACAGTATTATACACTCCAATACCTTTCCAACAATGCAAACCATGCCTCAATTTAAGCCCATATGTGAAAATTATGTCTCTTGCAAGTTGACCTACCTTGTTGACCACCATGGTATGAGTGGATGTCATTTCAGTCGCCCTTTACTCAAACATACAGGGCTGGCCACATGTGTACTTTCGAGAAGATTCTATAAGGTCCAAACCTTATCACTAATTAATGGTTGAGGAAGTAAAAACCCAACCCCTAGATGGCTATCGGGCTATGTTAAATATCATGCTACTAGGAGGAGAAGGGGTTCCATTCTTTAGCACTGTATTTGTTCCATAGTTGAGTAGAGCACCTAGGAGTGGTATTTTGTGAGCATAATAGGGGAGGAGAGACCTTGTAGTATCCATACAGACTGTAGTGTCAAAGACAACTCCACAGAGAGTGGCCCTTTCTTTGTAATTGCATTTGAAGAAAAGAGAGTAGAGCGACTTCACCTTCTTGTCGAGTTTTCTCTTGTATTGGGTTTCCCTAATTATATCTTGAGTTTGTTTGTGGATGGTGTGTGAGTATTTATTTATGTTCTTTATTTTTCACATTTAAGTTATTTCATACATTTAAGAAAAAAAACCAATAATTAAAGAATCTGAGATCTAAAAGAAATTAACCTTCATAGTAAATATTTTAGTATTTTGATTAGATATGTTGTGACAAACTATCGAGTGGAATATCCACGACAATGTACGTATTATTAGATATATCATCTACACATATATGTTGTTTGTCCAAAAACAATTAAATATTTATCATATGTAAATACAATATCGATAAGTAACATTAGTAACAATCTCCTTATTTCCATTAAACTAATGAATTCATAAATTAATTTGAAGTTGCTAGCCTCATAATTACAACCATTTACAACCTCTATATATATAACTATGATTTGCTCTTAGTATTAAGTGGACATGGCAAGAGTGAAAGGTTTTTAAACTACATGTGCATTGGTGGTGCAATTTTCCTTTGTAAAAAACATATTTAAATACATGTCTATATATCATATAGAACTATGAGTTGCTCTTAGTATTAAGGGGACATAGCATGTGTGAAAGGTTTTTAAACTACATGTGCAAAGGCGAGGCAATTTTCCTTTGTCAAAAAGAGATTTAAATACACGTGTATATCATTCTAGGATATTTAAATACATGTGTATATCATTTTGGGATAGAAAAACTTACGAAATCTAATTATTCAATGCCTATGCCCTAAAAAAATAGTATCATCATCACTCAATGCCTATGCCCTAAAAAAATAGTATCATCATCACTCAATGCCTTCCTATGTAGGTGAATCATAACTTGGTGTAAACTTAAAATATATATGATCATTAACACTTTTGTTATATCCTAATTCATCATATCATAATTATTGGTAAGCATGTAATTATCTTATATAGTAACATTTAAATTGAAAGACTATCAACATTATGGAAATATCCAAGTTAGTGAGCTTCTATTTCTAAGACATTATTCATAGTTTGTTAAGTTTAATATAACATTTATAATAATTTTTTGGATTCACAAAGCATTGAATGAAATATTTTGGATGTGCAAAGCATGGAATGAAAGAAACACTTACATGGTTTTCTTTTAAAAAAGGGTCAATTTCAAATTTTGATTTTTCCTCGTAAAAAAATCATTTAATAGAATAGTTAGTCAAAGTCTATAGTTATAGTAGTAGGCTAAAGATTCTACTAAATGAAGATTTTTTTTGGAGATATTTACCCGAAATCATGCGAAAATTTGTTGGATTCGTAGATTTAAGTGATTATTTCTATACAATCCAATTGTCCTAGGAGTTTTTCAGCATGTTGAATCCATTTCTGAATTTAGAAATGAATTCTGAACAACAAAAAATAGTGATTCGTGTAAATTTATATAAAAGTCATTTAGTAGAACAGCTAGCCAACGCTAAAGATTCTAAGAATCGATAGCCATTTAGTAGAACAACTAGTTGTAGGGTAAAGATTCTAAGAAATGAAGATTTTTTTCGGGGATATTTACCCGAAATCCAGCTAGAAATTGTTGGATTCGTAGACTTAAGTGATTATTTATGTAGAATCTACCCTGGGAGTCTTTCTTTCAGGACCACATTTGCTATTCATGACTAGTCAATAAGTAAAGAGTAAAGAAGGATTGTATTTTTGCTCGAAATGGTTGACACTGTATACAGCCTGAGTGGGCCTAATGGTTAAGAACATGTGTTTCCTCTTAAGAGGTCACAGGTTCAAATCTAGAGGGGGGTAGGGTATGTATACCTTAGTAGACTTTACCAATCAAATCGTTGGGTGGAGGGGGGTCCCTTCCCACAAACAAGGAGGTCTCATACACCAATTTGTTAAAAAACCCTAAAGCACTAAGATTATAATCTACAAATCCTATGTTATTATTGTTATAATTATATTTGTGAATTTTTAATATTGCAATATATAATTATAATTTCAATTTTATTTTTTTCTTTCCATATAATTTATGTGTATAATAACTTTTTCTGGAAATCCTTATATTGACATAGTTATGTTTTTTTATTCTCTGTATTATTGAAAAAAAAAATCATGAATTTATTGAATTTGTAAAAGAAAAACCTTCATGTTTTAATGTACTTCAATAAGATATAAACTACAAACTTTATCGGAGACATTAATAAAGAAAAACTCGAAGAATAAGTTTTGTAGTGGTGTTTTCCCTTAAGGCTTGAAAAATTAATAAAAAATAGAAAAAAGTTAGGAAGAAAGCTGAATTCATAATTAGATCCTAACTAGGATTTAAATTTCATTCCGTCCAATAACATTAATAGCAATCTCCTTGCCATTAAAGTAATGGATTCACAAATAACTTTGAAATTGCTAATGTCATAACGACCACCATTTACAACTCCTATATATATATATATAGGATTATGAGTTGCTCATATTGTTGAGTGGACATAGTGGACATGACAAGGGTGAAAGGTTTTTAAACTATATGAGCAATTTTCTTAGTGTTGAGTGGATATATAACATATGTTATATGTAGTCTCGTGAGACAGCTTAGACGGTAAGACGGTACCTTTTTCTAAGTGTTGGGAGGAGGTCTTGTGGTCGAACCCTGCTGAATCTTCGAGATGGATTTTGTAATGGCTGCAATGTAAAATGGTTATATACTGATGAATATAAATAAGAAACTTTCCCATGAAAAAAAAAACATATGTTATATGTAATACTCTACCACTAGAAATTCCACCGTGTAAGGTTTAAGTGGAGATTTTATGTGTAAGGTTTAAGTGGAGATTATATATATACCCACGTGAAAGCTCAGGTAGAACACTCAGGCTTTCCCCGTGTATCTGTCGACTACTATGTTGGGCGGCCCCCTGTGGTATGTGAGTGGTCTATTATGTGAGGGACTCATGCAATTAGCCAACTAAACTTACCCCCGCCACTGGATAATATGTCACCTTCTCTACTGCTTGTCTCTCTGCAACCGGGGGATCTTAACTATGGAATTGGAAAAGGAGATAGACTTATATGTATTGCATATGTTATATGTAATACATATAACATGAACCATGCTTTTAGTGTTGAGTGGACATGGTAAAGGTGAAAGGTTTCTAAATTATATGAGAAATTGTGGGATAATTTTTTTTTGGTAGAAATATTTTTAAATACATGTGTATGTCATTTGGGGATAAAAAAAATTATGAAAACTAATTATTCAATGCCCATGCCCTAAAAAAAATATCATCATCATTTAAGACTTTCTATATTAGTGAGTCATAACTTGCCAAATGTAAAATATATATGATCATTAGCACTTTGTTATATCCTAGTTATTGGTAATCATGTAATTATTTTAAATAGTGACATCTAAAATTGAAATACTATCAATATTATGGAAATATCCAAATTAATACTTTACATTACTCATAATTTGTTAAGATTAATATGACCAATTTTTGAAACATTATTTCATAATTTGTTAAAATTAATATAACCAATTTATAACAAAGCATTGAACAAAAGAAGTACTTGAATGGTTCTCCTTTCAATAAAGAGGTTATCTTCAAATTTTGGAATGTAGTTATATGCATTAAAAAAAAACATAAATAACCTATCCAAAACAAGTATTTAGTAAAATCCACCCACTTAGTATAAAAGACTTGAAATATTAAGCATACCATCATAAAAAAAATAGTAGTTACATTTGACAGGTGTTATAGCTATATCTAAAAGGGAAAATATTTGTACTTCTTCCAAAGTTTTCCAAATGTTATTTAGTAAAATCCACCCACTTAGTATAAAAGACTTGAAATATTAAGCATACCATCATAAAAAAATAGTAGTTACATTTGACAGGTGTTATAGCTATATCTAAAAGGGAAAATATTTGTACTTCTTCCAAAGTTTTCCAAATGTTATTTAGAGGGTTATCACCCCAACTTGTAGTAGAACTTGTCTACAATTTATCCAATAAAAGAAAATAACATTAAGTTATTTATCTAAATAGAATGTGTATTTTTTACTCTTTATGTTTTAATAAAATGATTTTCATTTTTTTTCTTCACATTTTTTCATTAACATTTTTTGGAAAAATTGTGAGCTTCCATCATGTTACACGGGACAGCAAATTGAAAGAAAAAAGGAAAAAAAAATATGAATATACATGAAATGGAACCTCTATTTTGCAACCCTCTACATCAAAACAATTTTGGATATAATATAAAATGTAGAAATTTGAACCATGAACTCTTTTAGAACCACATTTTTCCATCCATGAGTGACCAAGAAGCCTCTTCTTTGAAATTCCAACAATGTTATTCAAAAGAGTCCTAATCTAATAGGAAATGGAAAGACTCAAACTCTTAGCTTCTTTAAGTGTAATGATTTTTTTGAACTGTGTGTCAACCTTTGAAATGTGCATGGGTTTACAACTAGCCTGTTGGCTTATATAGACATTACCCAATTATCCTCTCCTGCTTAACAACTCTTATAAAATGGATATACATGGGTTGCCAACAAGCCCAACATGCTTACATTACACGAATTTTCAACTAGCCCAACACACTTACCTTGGCGGGTGGGTGAAAGATAATTATGGTCTCTCATAACATCTTAGTGGCAATGAAAACATGGGAAAACAACAATTTATTAAATTGGAGGGATTATTCAAGGTAATTTTACAATAAATTTGAATATGGTGTAAAAAATTGAAATGCAGAAAACTGAATATGGTGTTGAGTACCTCACTGGGGGAATTTCCTTAAAATTGTGTAATTGTAGAGAACACATTTTTCTAGTGCGGGGTTTTTTTTCAAAATTTATAATTTTAATTTTATATATATTTTTTAACTTACGAAATTCACTATATCCTTGAAATTAAGGGTACCAGGGTCTTAACATTATCAAACATTTTTTTTTAGATTGTAGATCTGAGTCTCTTCCATCATACAACTTATTTTAAAAATGGTTAAGTTGATAAAAAGTTATAGAAGAAATAAAAGAGGTA
>ML841203.1:15394-28089 GCA_009831015.1 Picea engelmannii | reverse complement strand
AGTACAAGCGTAAATAGCGTTCAACCAACCACCAATTGTTGCCACCAAATCAATCTGCTGCGATTTATGTCAGAGGCGTCTGCATATGCAAGCAACACCGGTAAATTGCAGCACAGTAACTTTCTAACTTTCTATGCAACATCGGTCAATTGGAACAATATACCCACGATATATCCCACATCAACAACCTGTATCAGAATTCGAACTTGCTTATGTTGAAACTGCATCTGCCACGTGCAACATATCGAACGGGCACATCTTTTAGCTCTGCACCAGCCACGTGGCACATATTGACCGGTCTGATATTCTGGCTGACACCTGCCTCGTCGCACATACCCAGCGGTCAGATACTGCGGTTCTGCAGTTTCCACGTGGCACATACCCAACGGTTTGATCTTGCAGCTCTGCAGTTGCCACGTGGCACATAGCCAACGGATTGATCTTACGACTCAACAGTTGCCACGTGGCATGCATCCAACGGCCAGATCCAGCGGCTCTCATCTTACCACGTGGCATATATCTAACGGTCAGATCCTCATCGTTGGATGCACGCCACATGGCGAGAAGAGAGCTGTTGGATCTGACCGTTGGATAAAAGCCACGTGGTAAGATGAGAGCCGCTGGATCTGGCCGTTGGATGCATGCCACGTGGCGAAAAGAGAGCTGTTAGATCTGATCGTTGGATGCATGCCATGTGGCTGGTCCAGAGCCCTTCGATCTGCCCACTGGATGCACGCCACGTGGCGAGCTTAAAACCCTTGGATTTGGCCCTTGGATGTACGCCACGTGGAGAGTCTAGAGCCCTTGGATCAAGCGGTTAGATGCACGCCACGTGGCATGTCCGTAGCCCTTCGATCAGGCCGTTGGATGCGAGCCATGTGGCGGGTCAAGATCCCTTAGATCAGTTCACTGGATGTGCGCCACGTGGCGTGTTCAGAGCCCTTGGATCTGGCCCTTGGATGTAAGTCACGTGGGGAATTTAGAGCCCTTGGATCGGGCGGTTAGATGCATGCCACGTGGCGTGTCCAGAACCCTTGGATCTGACCATTAGATGCATGCAACGTGGCAATTCACCAACCGTTGGATGTAAGCCACGTGGCGTGATAAGAGCTGCCAGATCTATCCACTGGATGCATTCCACGTGGCGCAATAAGAGCCGCCTACGCCGACCGTTGGATGTACGCCATCTGACAAGTCCAGAACCCTTAGATCTGGCCGTTGGATGCATGCCAGATGTCCAATATCGGACGGGCAGGTTAGCGTACCGTACGACCAAAATAGTACGGATCCTACACCTGTTAGCAGACAGTACGTCCGAAATGGTACGGAATCTGAGCAACAAGATCGGAGCCACACGATCCCAGCGTTGGATATCTGCCACTTGGCAAGTGCAGAGCCGCACGATCTGACCTTGCGCTTTCAGTGGGTCAAAGAATACCCTGGTTGCTGCTATCGGGATTCAACGTCCATGTAGTATGACCACGGCCACGGCCGAAGATGTCTCTTGAAGTTTGCATCGGGTTGTCCCGTTTTCAGATTCAGTTTTGGCCTGTTTCGCCGATCTTTTTCTGATGGCCTGTGCGTAGCAGGATATCTTGGTGCATCACCATGCGAAGCATTGCCCATTCCAACGCAGTATATGTCGTGTCGGTTCCAGCACTCCGAACACAGCGTCTCTCACTCTTCGTCAGTGGCCTTCCCTCGCCCTTCCGGCAGCTCTAAATCATTAGCGAGTGGCCTTCCCTCGCCCTTCTGGCAGGCCATGAGGATTCTCCAGGGAGAGACAGAGATTCCTGAAATCCCATCTGCCGCTTATGCTGAATGTTCCATCTCTCACAAACGAATCAAGCGATTCCTTCATCATTTCTGATAGTGTTTCTGCGTCTTCCTTAAGCGGATGTAGGTGACCGCATTGCTTCCAGTGCTTTGCTTCCATTAAAGCACTGGAGGCAATTTTATACTTTAATTATAAAATTAAAATATAAAATAATATGATAATAATAGAAAAGAGTTAAAAATGCATTAAAAAAAAAATCATGTATCAATAACATGTGAACAAAACAAAACAAAAAATGAAATAAAATAATATAAAAGGATGGTTCATAATGATACATGTTAGAGGTGGTATGAAATAACATATAATGACAAAAACAAAGAGGAGATCTATTTTGTTCTCGATGACGAATGAGAGTAGGATGAAGAAAGTTTGATTCAGCTTTTGATGAAAACTTTATGTAATGTGTATACATGTTTGGGATAGATAAGGGTATATATTTTATTTGTTATTGATTAAAAGTGATTTTTTAAAGTGATTTTAAAAATAATTTTAATTTAGTTTGTATGTAAGTTTTAAATATTTAATATATATTTTTTAATTTGTAAATGGTATTTTTTTCCATTTTAATTAACACAATCAAAATTTTGTTCTTATGTTTAAGATAGAGACATCATGTGTTTGAATGGAGCTTGTATGTGAAGTGGATGTGTCAATTGCACTTAGTGTCTGGGTTTTTCTTTTTCCATCAAAGCTATGAGGTTTAGAGTTTATGTTTAACAATTTTTATCATTCAAAGTTTTTTTTATAGTTTTCTTATATTGTAATAAAGGAGTTTTCCACTTTTGGGTGTGGACTATTTTGTGAATATATTCATCACATTTATTTTCTTAAAGATAACTTAATTAATTCTAACCACTATGTATTTTTATGTAGGTTGTGATGTTTTCAACCATTTATTTTTTTAATGGAATTTGATTTTTATTATATATATGTTTCATTTTTTTTTTATAGCAATGTGATTTTATTTAATTCTCATTCAAATTTAGATGAATGGTATTAAATAAATCTTTTATTTTTCATCTTCTTTAATGCATATCACCTATGAGGTCAAGACAAAAGAAACTTATCCTTGAAATAACTAACCCATAAAGCTACCTTCCTTTTTACCCAAATGAATTCATATGGATTAGGAAAAGAAAGATGTCAGAGCAAGATATTCTAACATTTTCCTTCTCTAGAAAGCCCATGAGTGACATCGAAATGAGATGATAGATAAATTTTCCCATATACTTCAGTGAGATCCAACTGTGGCAAGCGCTCCTTCACAAACAACCCTTTCATATGAATGGCACCCTTCAAGGTACAATTTAACTTTGATATCCATCAATGTTTAAGAAAATAGACACAAATGTTTTCAAGAGATGGTTAGACCAATTACTTCCTTTTTCATAACATTTTCACCAATGAAAAGATTACCTCTGTAGTCCTATAGTCATTTCCCCATGTCAAACACTAGTGAGATTCTCACTATGAGCAACATTTTGGAAATGATTCAAGAGTGTATGGGATGGATCCTACTTAGATGGATTTTATTAATGTGCTTGAGGAGGAGTATTACCATGTTGGAGATTATGATGATTGATACATGAGATGAACAACCTTGCTTCCAGGTAAAGAATAATGTGTTGGAGTACACAGATGCCTTCTATAATCTATCTACAAAATTGGGTATGAAGTACTTTGGGAAACATAGAGTTCTCAAATAATATAGTGTCCTACATGGAAAAATCCAAACAGAAATAGAATTTATGGAGATGCCTTCTTTAGGAATGGCTTATCGTTATGTTGTCAAGATTAAGGGAAAATTTTGCCATAAGGTTATGTAGGAGTTTGGTGCTGAAAATTGGCCACAACAAAAGAATAATATAAGAAGTATTAACTCTCAAAACAAAGAATAAAATAAATATTAAAAACATCAAATCAACCATTCAAAGCCACATGCAAAGAAGAGGAATCATAAAGTAAAGAAGGACATGATCAAATCATGCAACACCAAATGCCATGGAACAACAAAGATGAATGATGTGATAGGTATTCATTGTTGGTCGATTTGAAATTATTGTAATCGTATTCATCTCTAATGCCTTTGAGAGATTATGGATAGAGGCAAGCATATCATTGACGCAAAACCCAATGTTGGTATCACCACCATAGAATTGGATGGAAAGCAGATTATTGATACAAAACCCAATGTGACTATCACCACCATATAACTATAACGAGAGGAAGGTTAACATCTCTTCCATCATAGATGTGGGTGAGTAGGATGAATCTAAATTTCATTGTTGATAATGATAGCCATAAAATACTAATTCCATAATATGTTGTTCATAAGATGAAGCTACTAATGATGCACCGTCCTCATCAATACACCATTATTTGGTTGAGCTAGAGATGAGATATCTACATCATTTGGCATTGTCTCCTAGCATATGACATTAAGTCCTTCAAATATGAGGTACTATGTGATGTCACCCTACTATAAGTTTGTGATGCTTTTCTTAGATAACCATATATGTGGAAGCATCTTTTTTTCCATCTGAGCTATGGTTCTTGGAAACACTTCCTCTTCTCCTTCATCTACCTCTTCCTCTAAGCTTGATGGCGTCTGATATCACTTGGAAGAACTAGTCTCGAAACCAAAAGACTATGCAGGAGCTGATCTTTATGCAATTGTGGGCATCGCATAGGAGACACTTGTCTTCTTCTTTTAGATAGTGACCCTAGGACATGAGGTGACTTCCTTATCAAACACAACCTCATCCAAGTAAAATGGTGATGACTGTATATGAAAAAGAGACAGAGCCACTCCTAGAGGTCGCATAAATGTATGATCCCAACTCATCCCGAATTAGATATTATGGGAATGCCTATTAAGTAGCACTTGTGGAATCTGCAGTCGTTGTGTTGAGGCAATGAGGTCATTGTACCATTGTGGCCTCATTGGTGGATGAAGGAAAAAATGTCATTGCTCAAAAATCTTGGCAATATGACCATCGACATTGCGAGTGATACGGTGCCCCCTTAGCTACTACCACTTCCACATGGCAAAGTCAATGAGCAAGTAGCCATAGATGAAATAGTCAGCTCAGTCATGCGCATCCACACAAGCCTGGAATAGATCGGTGAGTAGGTATTTTCACCAATTTAGAGGTGCCCCATTCTTGTTGAACTCTGCCACCATAATGGCATCCAGGGACACTTTCCCTTTGTGTACTTTTGCATCACCTTCCCCGCAATCAGGTAGCAATCCATGTAGACCTACTCGTCATTAATTAGCACAATGTACACTCCTCGACCTATGTGGTGTGTACCATATTTTTCATATAGGCTTAGTTCCCCTTTCTTCTTATCGTGATTCCCAGAGCCTTGAAAGCCTTCTATGACATCCTGGCCCTACATGGATAAACCGATGAGCATATGAATTTCCTCCACATGGATTAGGTAGGCCTAGTCTAACTAGAGGGTATTGTTGTGCACTCTTCTAATTAGAAATTTGGTGCATCATTCAGATTCTTCAATAGCACCAAAGACAAACATGTCACATAAACACAACAAAGTGGAATTTTATAGGGGAATGTAGTTAGGATTCCACTGCCACTGGAACTCTTCATCGAACAATGATATCCTCTATGCCATAATTTCTTGAGACCATTTATTGTAGAGGAAATTATTTTCACACCATATAGTGGAGATGAATGCGAAGTGGATAACAAAATCTCACAAAAAGCAGGAGTTGAAAATTGCATGCATCATCCTCCACCTTCTATAGTTCCAACATGCATTTCTAGTGATGAAGATCGTAATAACACTAATGTGTTGTCTTTTAATCTCTATTCTTATGTAGTTGGCTCAATGTCTAATGAGTCCACACTTTTTTGCATCATATATTTCCTAGATGAACTAGAGAACTCTACATTTCTTGAAAATTATACCTCTACAACATCTTATGAGGAATGCAATGATCATCTCTTCGACTTAAAATATTTTTAGGAATACAAGGATCTCTTTAGAATGGTTCCTAATGATGGTTATGATTATCTCTCCACAACAACACACAACAATTATCTAGAAGGCACGATTTCCATTGAGTAGTTTCCTCAGATAAACATGTTAGAAGACCATATGTTTGATTGGTATTAGTAATGACACTAAAAAATACATCAAGTAAACTCTGTTGGACCACTGGTTTTGAAGGTCACCCGACTAGTTATTCTAACCATTGGAACTCGTTGATGTTGGTAAACAAACAACACTGGGGGGGAAGTCATGAACATGGGCTTATAGGGTGCTCAAGAGGCTCCAGGACTAAATTTACAAGCAATAAGATGAACACACAATAATCGTTGGGTCAACGATTAAAGGGGATTATATAAGAGCCATGTGGGAAGTGATGTGCTTGACATGCATTGAATTCTATAGGGTCACAATAATGGGCATTAATGTCGACTAAATACCTCGAACGAGGAAAAATACACGATGTGATTGGGGAAACTAAATGCATAAATGGAAATTTGGTAATGGGACATCAGATCAACTCAGGAAAGTAATGAGTAGGAAGGTGGTTAACCAGAAAAAGGACAGAAAATTTTTAATATTTAATTGACTATGATAGGCATAGATGCAATGACAAATAAAAAGGTACTAACTAATTTTAATGACCCACGTGATGACACAAGGGCATGTAATTCAAATTTCGACAACATTAAGTATGAGATGATTTGATTACGACTTCCTTGACCACAAAGGTGATGTCCGAGCTGGACAACATGGAAAAAATGATGAGATTTCTAGGGTTGATGACAACTGGACACGTCACCATTGTATTGATGGAAATGGAAAATAGAGACAAAAATGGAAATCCTACCTACGACACTCACTCATGGAGATAGGAGAAGAAAAAAACTTGATTTATGAATAAGAAAGGTATGGATTCAGGCGTGTTCCATTCACCAATCCTGGTCAAATAAGTCCATCAGGTTATGGTAATCAAACAACTCCAGAGTCACAGATTTCCGCAACTATAAAAGGTCCAAGCCAATGCATTTGTAGCTTCCCTAGATGTTTCTGATACTTGTTCTTTTATAATAGTACAAGGTCACCTTATGAAAATGATTTATGTTTTATATTCCAATCATGCTATAGGCCTTTTGTCGGGATTTCTCTATGGTCTGATGAAAATATGCTAAGAATCTAGCTTCCTCAAGTACCATAAGTTCCTTGACCCACTTAGCAAGTGAGTCATCATCTGTCATCTTAGTAGCTTGCGCAACGAATAAACTTGGGGTGATAAAATCAGCTGACATAACTTCTTCTCTACCATATACCAATTGAAAAGGAGTATACCTTTTTAATCGCTTCATGGTAGTTCGGTAGGCCCATAACATAGCTGGAACTTGCTCATCCTAATCATCCCTATTTGCACAATAGACTTTAGTCAGCACCATCTCCATTTTTTTATTAAATGCTTCCACTGTACCATTAGATTGCAAATAGTAGGGGTTTCTCTTATGATGTTGAATCATAATTCTCTTGTAAGGGCCACGATAGTCTCACTGAGAAAGTGGGATCCTTGATCACTGGTCAAGCTCCAAGGACAACCAAACCGGGTAATAATATTTTGAAAAATAAACTGTGTTGTTGTAGCGGTAGAGCAATCCCGGACAACCTCTGCTTCATCCCATTGATTCAGGTAATCAGTTGCAATAATTACGTATCTTGCCTTTAAATGCTTTGTAGGAGGGTTTATCGGACCGACAAAACCGACAACCCATTTTTCAAAGGCTTGCAGTTCTCTGACAAGGTGTAGAGGTAACTCATCACGATGAGATGGATTTCCCACTCTCTGACATACATTGTAGGCCTGCGCATATTCCTTATCATATTTAAACATTGTAGGCCACCATAATCCTGCATGTAAGATATTTCTAGTGGTTTCCTTTCCCCTTACATGTCCTCCCGCAAATCCATTGTGACATTCCCACAAAATATCAGGTTGTTCATGATTAAGTACATAATGTCTCAAGATGCTATCCAATCCCATTTTTTATAGTTGGCCCACAATCAATTGATAATCCGTTGCAAGAACCATGAGGTGCCTCTTTTGGGTCGCAGAATAACCTGTCGTCATAGTACAAGTGGTTAAAAATAATGCAATGTCAGACAAGTAATGAAGAATAGCCTCAATACGAAACATATATGCATGTAGGAGTTGGTCATCTATAAGTCCGCCACTTTCTCCTAACTCTAGTCTAGACAAATGATCTGGTCCCACATTTAGTTTACCAGGCTTGACAATGATATCAAAAGAGAACTCCTGGAATAACAAGAACCATCTGCAAATTTGACCTTCTAACACAAGTTTGTTAACCAGATTTCAAAGCAAAGTGATCAGTAAAAAACTTAAAATGTTTTCCTAGAAAATAATTTCTAAACTTTTGTAAAGCATAAACCATTTCCAAACCTTCCCTTTTAGTTGTAGTATATTTGTGCTCAACTTGGGAAAGATTTATGCTGGAAAAGTAGACAGGATGATAAATATTTACGCCCCCTGGTTGTGACAAGATAACACCCAACACAATCACAGAGGCATTAATGTGCACATGGAACTCAATTTGCTAGTTAGGATAAGTTAAAATAGATGCACTTCTCAACTTCCGTTTGAGCAGATCAAATGCTTTACCATAGTCCCTAGTCCAACGAAATTCTTCATATTTATTTAGGAGTTGTTCCAAAGGAGTGGTTATACTAACATAATTCCTAATAAACCCGCGATAGTATTTGGTATGGACAAATGTAGTTCACAATTGTTTGACAGTGGTAGGAGGAGGCATATTGAGAATTACTGCAACTTTCGTAGGATCCACTAGCACTCCTTCCCTACAAACTGTATGTACTAGCATATTCCTAAAGGGTACAAAAAAAAACAAATTCTCATATTAAGAGAAATATGTAGTTTTCTGCAACGATCCAACATCAACTGTAATAGCCCAATGTGCTCCTTGAGTAAGTTGTACACATTCCAATCATCCAAGTATACCTTAAGAAACTTATGTATGAAATCGTGGAATGCTGCGATCAATATTCGAGAGAACACTGTTGGGGAATTCTTGAGTCTAAAAGGCATAACATTATAGGAAAATGATCCCCACTTAGTAGTGAAGGTAGTCTTTTTCTTGTCCTCATTGGCGATTCGAACCTGGTGGTATCTAGAGAACCCATCAGTAAAGGAAATATGATTTTTTTCTTGCTACTTGATCCAGTACCTCATCACTAAAGGGGGTATGAAAGGGGTCATGTACAAAAGAAAAGTTTAGGCTTCTGTAGTCCACACAAAATTGTATATCCTTCGTACCTTTCTTGTTTTGTATGACGATAGGACTGATCCATTCAACCTTATCGACAAGGAAAATCATCCCAACGGCCAACATCCTATTAATCTCCTTCTTTACTTTATCTTTGACTCTAGGGTTCATATGGTATGTCCTGTGTTTAACTGATCTTGATTAAGGATTTAATTCTATCCTCATATCCTCTAAATCTCCCTTAATACCTGTTTGTTATAAAAATTTTGTAGGAATAGGTCCTCATATTCCCATAGTTGAGCCTATATCTCTATCACAGTCTGCTTGTACCAATAATCCCCTATGGAATATATCTTAGGGTGGTCCTCACTCCCTATGTTTATTTTTCATAACTTCAGGGGTTGATAATAAGAACTATTAACATCATTCGACTTAGTGTCATGCATAACTCTAGTGCCTTATGATTCTTTAAAGGTAAAATGCCTAAGATCTTCTAGGCTTTCAGGGTCTCTTGGGTCTTCATCAATTTTACTACAAGTCAAAGGTATTCATGCAGGGGAGGGGTGAAGGCTATGATCAAGGAGGTATTCATGTTCATAACATATGGTGGGAGGATGTATAGGTTTAAATTCATCAGTAAAAACCATTTTCTTAATTTGTTGCAAAGATAGAGTAATTTCATGGGACTTACCTGAGAATAAGAAGTCTTGGCAGAACTAGCTTTGAAGGACTTCCTAGCAAGTGGTTTGGCATCAAGCCTCCTCATGTACATACCAATCGGTTGGAATTTGTCCCAAAGAGTGAATAAACCAATGCACCGAAAATTAAGAAGGAAGTTGTGCAATTTCCCATAACTGAATACAATGCGCAACATGCTCCCTTGTATCATAAAACCCATCGTATGCTACCAAAATTGAGGTCTAACTACATGGTTCATGATCCTTATTCCGCCGAGTAAACAGTGATGGGGAAATAAACCAATATTGGATGGCACGATTTTCTTCATCCCAAGAAGTCAAAGTACCCTTATGGGTGGTGCACCACCTAGATGAAGAGGATATTAATGCAACATCAAGTATAGGAATTATGTGTTCTGGTACAACTTTATCCTCTAACTCAATAAGAAATCTACATAAATCTGAAGTGCCATCGTAAATACGATAGTCTCTAAATTCTACTCCAACCCACCTGTAAACTCTGATAGTCACACAACATCTTGAGAAGTTTTCATATCTTCCCTATTGCCAGTTGTCAAAAGCTAACTCTAAGTCCTCACCTGCATATTATACTTCACCATCTTACAAAGTCATCGGCAGTGGGGTTAATGTAGTCTGCCTACTTCCCTGTAGTCATAATATAGAGGTGATCCAAAGAATCTTCTTCCATGTTCTCCTCTATCAGGCCTATATATCGAGGACTTTGGTAAGGGTCTAAAGGTTGGGTTACCTTCATACCATCCACTTCAAAGGTCATGATTTCCCTCTTAAGATCTATAACAATGTAATTCTCATAAGACTAGTTGATGCCCAATAGAGCTGGGTATGGGTCCTTCTCCCCCATGATTTCTATAATCTTGAAGTTGGCCATTGTCTTTAATCCAACTAAGTCCACTTCAACATTTTGCATCCTCCCAACATGATAGATACAATACTGACTAGCCATCCACAACTAAATGTGTTAATAGAAAAGCTTGGGCTTACCCATGGCCTCCCAAGTATTCTTGGGTAGTATGCTAACGTCAAAATTAGCATAGCATAACATTGCTAATTTTGTAGTTGTTGATATGTAGCATTTAGTCTAAATTGTCTTCCAGATCTCTACTTCCTCCTCTGTATTCTACTCATATTTATCTCTGGAAGATGAGCAACAATTAGCTCTTATAGGCTCCCTTCAATCTCTAAAGTCCCCTTGAGCGTGTTGCATAACTCCTTGGTGAGTTGTTTGTTATCCATAATGTCAAAAAATAATCGGAGCCACAAATAAATAGTTTGTGGGGGTCTCGTTGAAGGATATGCCTGTGCCACAAACGATTTTAGGTTGGAGCTCATGGATTGAGTCTGCAGGTATTGGTATTGCAGGATTAGAAATCCATCAGAATATCTCGACAACATCCTTAAAGATCTGTTTTTGTACAAAGGGTCATATTTTGTTGGAGAAATTTCTATTATTGACACACTAGTTCAATGGGAGTAACACTAGTTCGGTGGGAGTTAACTAACTAGTTCTATTTTAGACTTTATAATCTTAGACCATCACTATTATGCATGCATTCCTAATTATAGGATGTCATTGCCTATATGAGTGAAGATCACACACTCATTGATTAGATCATAATATATATTGATTCACATTCTTCATTGTGTATCTCACTTCCATTTCTTGATAAGCTTTGTTTGTGTATGCTTTAGCTAGGTCTCCTGTGCAGGTTTCCATGAAACACTGACATGGTATCAAAGTTGAGTTGCTTGGAGCAACCTAGAAAATCCAAAGAAGAGAGAAATAGGATTTGAGTAAACCTAGGTTACATAATCGTTGTGGCCTATCCCTATCAAAAGGTGTGACAATTGGAATTGTCGCAGCCTATCCCTATTGAAGGGTGCGACGATCACACTCGAACTTAATACATTTTCTTTTTCCAGGCATTGTCGTAGCCTATACACGGCCAAGGTGCGACGTCGTCGCACTGTGTTCTTAATCCGGGGTGCGATGATTCAGTTTTTCACAATTGTTGCACTGTGTCCTTCACTAGGGTGCGACAATTCAACAACCCTCCAAAAATTGGTTTTCTTCAGTAAAATAGCCATATCTCGAAATCTGTGATCTGGGTCGGGCTGAAATTTTTACCATAGACATATAACAAAGGGATTCTCATGCTCACCAAAAATATCTAAAACCCACATCATATTTTAGGAGATATAACTGTTTTATCATATCTATAGCTACCATAGTGCCGTCAGTCATATCTCGGAATCCACAATCTGGGTTTTCAACATCTTTTCAGTATCAATAGTAGGGATGGAGACGATGCAACTTATTCAATCAAGTCTGGTGATAATACTCACACCATAAAACTATTTTGAATGGAATCCGAAGGACGCATTCCAACTCAAAAGAAAAGAACTGTATAATTTGACGATGGTGACAGAAACAAAACATACATCAGTGCTTGAGAAGACCATATGGGTGAACCGTAAGGATGAGGCCACATGAATAATTCTTGAGTTAATCTCCACTGATTTATGGTTTCATGTTTCCTCATGCAAGACTCCAAACGAGATCTGGACCACCTTGGAAGGACTCTTTGGAAAACAGGATGAGATGCAAAGTCATATGCTTGAGGTAGAGTTGAATACCTTTGACCCTAAAAGTTTTGATAATCGGTGAAATCATGAAGATGGGTTACACTTTTGTTTGTTTTATGAGAAAAAAAACTGTATTTTCACAAGTTATTCAACTTCCGACATATAAAAGTATTTTTTTAATTTAGAATTTCACTTTACAGTAAAAACAAAACTTGTGAAGAATTGTGTTAGCTTTCCAATGACTATTTTTCA